>JBBPBX010012108.1:10413-50031 GCA_038048925.1 Garcialebias charrua | reverse complement strand
TATATATATATATATATATATAATACCATGGTCTTGAGCCGGAAAAGGGTAGCATGCCCTCTCCGGGTCGGGGAGGAGGTCCTGCCCCAAGTGGAGGAGTTTAAGTATCTCGGGATCTTGTTCACGAATGAGGGAAAACTGGAGCGTGAGATCGATAGGCGGATAGGTGCAGCGTCCGCAGTGAAGCGGGCGCTGTACCGGTCTGTCGTGGTGAAGAGAGAGCTGAGTCAAAAGGCAAAGCTCTCAATTTACCGATCGATCTACGTTCCCACCCTCATCTATGGTCATGAGCTTTGGGTTATGACCGAAAGAACAAGATCTCGGATACAAGCGGCTGAAATGAGTTTTCTCCGCAGGGTGGCTGGACTCTCCCTTAGAGATAGGGTGAGAAGCTCAGTCATCCGGGAGGGACTCGGAGTAGAGCCGCTGCTTCTCCACATCGAGAGGAGCCAGTTGAGGTGGCTCGGGCATCTGGTTAGGATGCCTCCTGGACGCCTCCCTGGTGAGGTGTTCCGGGCATGTCCCACCGGGAGGAGACCCAGAGGAAGACCCAGGATACGCTGGAGGGACTATGTTTCTCGGCTGGCCTGGGAACGCCTTGGGATTCCCCCAGAGGAGCTGCTCCAAGTGGCTGGGGAGAGGGAAGTCTGGGCCTCCCTACTTAGGCTGCTACCCCCGCGACCCGACCCCGGATAAGCGGAAGAAGATGGATGGATGGATGGAAAATAAGACGGGAAAAAAAACCATTAAGGAATATTATTTTGTTTTGTGTGGCTAAAATTAATTGTCTTTGGTTCATGGTAGTTTGTTGGAAATGTAAATGGGAAAAACACAATTAATTCCTCAGTTGAAGTAAAAGTCATAGATACAAGATGAACTGCGATTGTTGATCTAGTGATCTATGATCGATTATTCTTATCTTGCAGTTCAAAGGTCCCATAATGATGCAGTAAAGTGATGATACATTTTAAATGCATTTTCTTTTATGTTACTTTTCTGACAACAGTTGTATACAGTCTTTAGAGAGTGGTAACTTTTCAAAGTTTATGTTTTGAGAGCTTATTTACCGATCATGTCTTGATTGGTTATGTCTGAATTAACACAGGTGAAATGTGTCGCTTCTGCTCACCCATTACAAAACTGGATGTGACAGCAGTAACATTGTATTTGCTTTCACTTTTCCCCTTTACATGGGTGTAACATACATGTTCCCATATGTTGAAATTAGTTCTCTGCATTCAACCATTATAACTGTCTATTGTTGTCGCTGTTGTCCATTGATGTCATCATTCTTTGTTGAAATCAGGTCTCTCTTGTAAATGAGTCCTCAACGCTCAATGGGATTAACCTGCCTAAATAACTGTTGAATGAAAAAACCCATCACACCTGAGATACAGGTGGAGCAGTGGGCAGCTATGTACCGTATTTCCGGTCTATAAGTCGCACCTTTTTGCCTAATTTGCATGCCCTGCGACTAATAGAGAGGTGAGACTTGTTTATGGATTTTTCCCCATATTTTTAGACCAATTTTTGGCTCGGATATGACCGTTTTTCATTTTGGCCAAAAAATGGTGCAGTGCCACTTTTGTCCGCTAGGGTACACCGACCGTTCCCACCTCATGTGTCCTATGGCAGCCTCCTCTGGTCGGACTCACTCTGTCGCTGCCCGGCCTCCTGCTCTGTAGGTATGGACTACAGTTAGCTCAGTGTTTGTTAGCAAAATAGGTCATGAACTACAGGACAGATTTTCTTTAATCTTACAGAAAGTAGCCTAATTACTTGGTGGTCATTTACAAACTGTTAGCTGTTGGAATTGTTTGAGATAAAATTTGATGTTTTATAACCGTAAATGTGTTGCGGTTAGCTATGTTGTTTTTCCGGCTACTAACCAAAATAGCTCATAAACCACACAGCAGATTTGCTTTAAACTTACAGAAAGTAATTACTTGGTGGTCATTTACAAACTGTTAGCTGTTGGAGTTGTTTGAGCTAAAATTAGATTTATTTATAATTTATTTTCGCAGCGCACGCGACCGTTTGGAAGACGTCAAAGCAAAACAATTTAAATCCAGCTGATTTGACCATTACGTGAATTTATTAAGGAACGGTTAAGCTAAGACACATCTTTGCTATAATTTTCAGCAGACAAATAATTGTTTTTACCGTGTTAATCTTGTTAAAAGTCCTTCCGTGCATGCTTCTGTGGCCGCCATTTTCAGCAGGGCAAATGACGCGCTGACGCGTCGCGTAGCGGTGACGCATAATAGATGCAACTTAAATAAAGGTGCGACATGTTCATGGATTTTTCCAATGTATTGCCAATAATTGGACAAAGCGATTTATAGAGAGGTGAGACTCATCAGGCAGTAAATACGGTAAGTGTCCAGGGAGCAATTAGGGATATTTTGTCTTGCTCAGAGACACCACAACGTGGGAATAGCTGCGAGTCGAACTGTGACTTTCTGGTCCCAGGTTGGCTGCCCTGCCTCTACCCCATCTCATCCCCCAGTTTAGAGTTGTTAACCGCAAATACTGAGAGGATTGTGTGTTATACTTCCAAACCAGTGCTAGTTGTAGTAGATTAGTTAAATATGGAGGTGAATAACCAGCAACATCTTATAAATGAGGGTAAACCAATTAGTTTCATGTAAAGAAGCCATGTAAAGGGAGCAGAGGTGACAGTGATGTTCTGTAAGGAGCATTTGTAACAAAGACAATAGCAGAGTGATAAATGGAGACCAGCTTACGAAGGACACCCTTACAGGCATGTCTGTAATTATGTATCCATAATCCAACAAAAGTATGGGTTTATCAACAATGGTGCGTTTGGCAGCCAATGTAAACAAAGATCTATTTCTACATAGATAACCAAATCTCGCTTCAACCTTAGATTGCAAAACCTTAATATGGTTTGAAAAGGGCAGAGCACCATCAATGCAAATTCCAAAATATGTGTAAACCGTTAACTCTTCTATAATATCACTGTTTACAGTGGTGACGTCCATTTAGGGTGAGAAGTGAATTTGTGACAAAAAGGTGTCAGCAAGGGTCAAATGAAAAGTTTACAAGACAGTGGTGAGACCAGCTATGTTGTATGGTCTGGAGACAGTGGCATTGACAAAAAGACAGGAGAAAGAACTGGAAGTAGCAGAAATGAAGATGCTGAGGTTCTCCTTAGGAGTGACAAGGATGGATAAGATCAGGAATGAGATCATCAGAGGTACAGCACATGTTGAACAACTGGGAGATAAAGTTAGGGAGGCCAGACTGAGATGGTTTGGACATGTCCAGAGGAGGGACAGTGGGTATATTGGTAGAAGGATGTTAGAAATGCAGCTGCCAGGAAAAAGACACAGAGGAGATATATGGATGCAGTTAGAGAGGACATGAAGGTAGTTGGAGTGAGGACAGAGGATGCAGAGGACAGAGTGAGGTGGAGGAGGATGACTCACTGTGGCGACCCCTGAAGAGGGAAAAGCTGAAAGAAGAAGAAGAAGAAGACCGTAGGGAAGTCCACCGAGGTGGGCATGGTTCCTCCTCCACAATTGAACCTCATAATTTTTGTTTTCTTGGCATTTAAAGTTGCAGTATGTAGCTTTTTTTATAAACATATTTCTTCTCTCAGTCACTATTTTTTGTCAGAGTGATGTTAAACAGGTAATCTTTGAGAAATACTATATTCCTCTGGCGTCTCCCGGTGGTTAAAATAGCATTTATAAAAACCAGAGCGGGCCGTTTTTGACCAGCCAATAAAAACAGAGTTATTTTCATGAACGAGCTTCCCCCGCCCTCCCCCCGCCTCTCCCAGCGGCAGCGCGCAGCAGCCGGGCAGTGGGCACGCTCCCGTCTCAAACAGTAGCTGTTTCAAGATGGCGGAGGTGGCGAGAGCCTCGAGTGCTCAGAGGATTGCAAAGCGATGCAGAGTTAGCAACTTTCCTGCTTGAAAAGTAAGTGTCTTTGCTTGACTCATGTGATAGCGCAAATGCCATGATATTATCTACAACAGGCTAAAACCGTTTTCCGGCCTACAGCTGACGTGATGCTAATGGCAGCAGCTAACTCATTCAACCTCAGTATTGTTTTGATACGTACATTTAGTTATCCTAACTTATTGTATTGTGGATCAGCATGCAGATATGTTGAAAGTACTGTAACTGCGCTGTCTGTGTAAGAGATGCATGATCAAAACAACTAGCAATTAGCATATTGTCTGCAGATCATTTGGTGTTCATAATCTAAAAGTCTGTTAGTTGTACTACACAATATATGTTGTTGATGCATACATCTCAACCTCTTTGGACGTTTACCTGTATAAAGGGCCTCAAAAATTATTAAATTTTGGAATCAAATCTGTAAAACTTGCGGTGGGGTGGACGAGTTTGCTGCGGACATGAGCCTGCAGTGAAGCAGGATGAAAGGAGAGCATAAAAAGTTCAAATTTTACTTCTAGCAGCAGAACAGGATGGAAGATGGCTGTTTGATGCTATTTTTTAAATCATCCTACATGCTTTGATATGTTAGATAAATTTGTCATTGTGTGATAAATGTGTTGAAAAGAATATCTGATTATTGTTTGAACTACATTATATGTTTTTATGCAGAGATGATGACTTTGGGGAAGGTCTCAGAAGTGAATTTGGGGAGACTCCCATTCAGGTTTTGGAAACAAGGTAAGTAAGGGGAAACCATATTTATGTCAAGATTATTTTATGGTTTGCACTGCAACTAATATAACTGTGATCATAATATTATTACACAATTTTAAAATGTAGATGGTAAGGTTGTATGTCTAATATTGTTTATGAAATGTATTTCCACCAGATATTACGGTAGGCAGAAACAAAAACCAAAGTTTAATAGTTGTTTTTATATAATCCATCCATCCATCCATCCATTTTCTTCCTCTTATCCGGGGTCGGGTCGCGGGGGTAGCAGCCTAAGTAGGGAGGCCCAGTCTTCCCTCTCCCCAGCCACTTGGAGCAGCTCCTCTGGGGGAATCCCAAGGCGTTCCCTGGCCAGCCGAGAAACATAGTCCCTCCAGCGTGTCCTGGGTCTTCCTCTGGGTCTCCTCCCGGTGGGACATGCCCGGAACACCTCACCAGGGAGGCGTCCAGGAGGCATCCTAACCAGATGCCCGAGCCACCTCAACTGGCTCCTCTCGATGTGGAGAAGCAGCGGCTCTACTCCGAGTCCCTCCCGGATGACTGAGCTTCTCACCCTATCTCTAAGGGAGAGTCCAGACACCCTGCGGAGAAAACTCATTTCAGCCGCTTGTATCCGAGATCTTGTTCTTTCGGTCATAACCCAAAGCTCATGACCATAGATGAGGGTGGGAACGTAGATCGATCGGTAAATTGAGAGCTTTGCCTTTTGACTCAGCTCTCTCTTCACCACGACAGACCGGTACAGCGCCCGCTTCACTGCGGACGCTGCACCTATCCGCCTATCAATCTCACGCTCCAGTTTTTATATAATGTATTTCTTTATTGTTATGGCTTTTCTGTGCTGCAATTTTAGTGGACATAAAATTAGAATAATACAGATGCACAATATTGACAATAAATATCTTTGAAGCTTATTTTTTTTATTATTTTATTTTTCTAACCACGTCACAGAAAATGTACAACTTTATAAATTTAAGAATTTTTAAAAAGATGACTTAATTAAAATTCTGTGTTCATGTATAACATACACAGACCAAAAACATGCATGTTAGACTGATTGGTAACTCTAAATTGACCCTAGGTGTGAGTGAGACAGGTCTCTCTTGTAAATGAGTCCCCGTGGCTCAACGAGGCTAGCCTGTATAAATAAAGGTTGAATGAATGAATGTTCTTCTTCCTCAGGTTGTCAGCGCTGTCCTGTTGATGATGATGGTGGTGGTGGTCCCACAGACAGCAGCAAAGCCACACAGGAAGTCCTTTGAAGGTTTAGCAGAAGAAACGGTCCCTCTGCGTTTGGACCCAAACAATTTAGTTCCCAGCCTAAAAGTCAGTTCTTTGGCCAGCGACTCCATCTCACCGTGGACCTACAAGTGAGGCTTCAGCTCCTCAGTGTGTTGTCCTTCATGAAGCTCAGAGTCCTGTTAACAGTTTTTTGTCTCCTCTCTGTCCTCAGCATCTCCAGGGATGACAACATGTACCCTCATGCGCTGTCGCAGGCTCACTGTTTGCTCAAAACCTGCCTGGACCACCAAGGACTGGAGGACGGGGGCCTGGAGTCCCGTCCCATTCTGCATCAGGTGCTGGTTCTGAGGCGAGTCAAGACGCCAGGGCCAGGCACAGCTACCACTACCGCCTGGAGTCCAAACTCATCTCAGTGGGTTGCACCTGCGTGAGACCGAAGGTGATCAACCAGCACTGAGGACTGACCCATGGAGACCAGATGAAGACCATCTCCACGTGGGGTGTCCTCCAAAGATCTGTGGCAGGGTGTGGCCTTGGGGCAATTTCAATCCCAAAAATCCTCAATTAAAAGAAAAGAACTTTTAAACGAGTTGATGAAGTTTATCAATGAACCTTAATTTTTTTATTTATATATACTGTATATATATATATATATACAGTAGTCATTCATTCATTCAACCTTTATTTAGTCAGGTAAATCTCATTGAGCCTCGAGGGCTCATTTACAAAAGTGACCTGCTACTAACTAAAGAATGATGAACAGCAATGGTAGAATATGTTCATCATTCTACATTCATATATATATATATATATATATATATATATATATATATATATATATATATATATGATATATATATATATATATATATATATGTTGCGCTGAGCTGCTCATGGTTTCAGATGTTGGTGCATGAACACATTTGTGTGTGCATGAATACACACTAGAAACTACAAACATCCTGCTCTGCAGCACTTCTCAGCAGGTGAAAGCGATCTGGTCTAATTAGCAGCACCCTCAACTCAGGAAATATAAGGAAGAACCAACCCATTTTGCTGGTTTTGCAACAGAGCTAAGAAAGGCAAAAAACAATCTGCAAAACAGCATTCCATGGGAAAGGACTTAGATTAAACAAGGACTACCGGTAAGCCATTTAAGCTGCCATAAGGACTTAAATGAGATGAAATTTAACTTTTGTGTTTGTGTTTAGAAAAGAAAAGAAAAGAAGGACTGCAGAAGTTATTTTAGTCCTGCTTGCTTTAGTCCTCCAGATTCAAATGATTTAATGCTCTAATTTATGGTTAAAATTGTGAAAGAAATGTATAAATGTGTATATAAGATTAGGAAGATTAGGAAGATAAGATATATGTATAAATGTAGATATATGTATAAATGTAGATATATATTAACTTAAATCAAATTAAATCAAATGTCATTAAGATAAATTAGTAACTTAAATTAAATGTCTTATTGTATGTATTTGTATTTATATTGTATGTGTTTGTAGGTTTTTCACCTCGTCACCTCGTCACCTCAACTGAATCACATTCACTGGTGAAAATAAAAGGTTGTGAGTGAAATCCTGAAGTCTCCTAAGTCCTCCTTTTCAAGTGTGGGAAGCCATGAAATCATAGAACACTTGACAGTGAAAAACCGATCCATCTGAAACCAGAGACTAAAATCTTCTATCTGTCTTCTAACGGAGGAAAATGGCTGAATTAAAGTCACTTGATGACCTCAAAGCAAAGAGGACTACAGTTAAGAGACTTTTCTCCCGTTTTGCAAATAATATTATGAGGACCTACATGGAGATGTCTAAGGAGGAGTTGGAGGTAAATTACAAGAAGCTTGCACTGGAGAGCTCCAAAGTTATGGAGGCAAATGAGGACGTGGAGGCTGCTTATATGGCTGAGTGCTTAGCAACTGCAGCAGAGGAGCTGAGCGATCTTCAGAAAGCTGATATAGAGAAGACGGAGCAAGAATGTGAACAAAAGCTTAAAGAAGCTAAACTCCTTATCCGAGAGACTTTGTGGACAACATATGGGGAGAAGGAACTGTCCCTGGCTCTACAAGTTGCAGAGGATGAGTGTAAAAGTGTTTCTTCCATCAAGCTAGACACAACTCTGGAGGCATATGAGTTTATGCTCACCCATTTGGAGAAATTGATCCAGAAGGCGAAGGAAGTAAACCAAATTTGGAACCGTTGGGCTCCACCTGCCGAGGAAAAGGATTTCAACTACCGTTTAAGAGAGCTAGAGGTGTGCCTCCCTAGACTGGTATCCCAGAAGGCTGTCTTTATTGAAGCAGCAAGCAAGAACGACGAAACAAAGCAACAAGCCTTGGCCCGCAGCTTACATCCAGTAGCTGCGATAAAGCTGAAAGCCACAGCTTTACCAAAGTTCGGTGGAAGTAAACGAGACTATTACAGATGGAGGAAAGAATGGGAGGCTCTACAGAATCAAGGTGAACCATCTGGTTCGAAGGAAGTAAAGAAGTTTCAATTGCTTGACAGTCTTGATGAGAAAGTGGCAAAGGATTTACGCCTGTCAACATACAACTCATCAGATGAGATTTTCAGAGTCCTGGACAATCGTTTTGGGAACAAAGCTACCATTGCTCTTGAGATTATTGAAGAATTGCAAGCAATCCCACCAGTGAAGAGCAGCCAACCAAGACAAATAATAGAGCTTATCCAAGCGTTGGAAAAGGCTCTTGGCGACTTAAATGAGCTAGGAAATGCAGATGCCATAAAAAATCCGCTGGTAACAAAATCCATAGAGAGTAAGCTTCCAGACACTTTAAAGAAAGACTGGCTCACCCATAATGCCACTGAGAAAGGCACAACTGGACATCAGAATTACTTTGACAAGCTTATGGCGTTCTTGAGATCACAAGAATCCATATATGAACAACTAGATCAACTGAAAGACCTCACTGAACCCATTAAAGAGAAGTCCAAGTTCTTAAAATGTGCTAGAACCAAGACAACCAAGCACACCAGTGACATATCAGGTTGCATCGTTTGTGGTGATCCAAAGCACAAGAGGAAACTGTATTTCTGCAGAAGGTTTAGGATCAATTTAAAGCCATCAGAAAAGAGGGATATAGTACAGCAGCTCGGTGCTTGCAAGAGATGCCTCGAAATCCATAATGGTGACTACTGTAGGAAGACTGATTACCTGTGCAAGAACCCAGAGTGTAGAGACCAACATCACTTTCTTCTCTGCTTACTCGCTAGACCACAGTCTCAGAGAATGCCTAAATCTGGTTCAGAGAAAGCGGAGAGCATGAGACATACTGAAGCCCAACAAGAGTTTCTTTCCAAACTCTCACCTGAGCTGGCTCAGCAATGTAAAGACGCCTTCTGCAATGTTGTGTCAAGGGCATACAACTCCACTGTTACCGAGACAGGCCTTCTAGAAGAGAGTGGCTTAAATGAACATCCAGTTATCTTGATGATCCTTGACGCTACAGCTAATGATGGACAAAAAATTGGAACCCTCATTGACCTGGCATCAGACACAAACTACATTACACACAAAGCTGCAAGTAAGCTGAATCTTAGAAGTGAAGAGGTAACGCTTGTGGTCCATGGTGTTGGAGGGATGCAGGTGTCTATTGAAACGAAGCGCTATCTTCTTAAGATACGCGTCAACACTTCAAGAGGGACCCTGAAGTCACATCAACTGATCTGCTATGGGCTTGACAAGATTGCAGAAGTTCACAGGCATGTTCCTGCCACAAAGCTTCATAAGATTTTCCCAGATGTCTCCCTGAAAGACCTTACAAGACCTAGAGAGATCCAGCTCTTGATTAGCCACAAAGAAGGTCAACTTGTACCTCAGAAGGTTCGCTCTGTCGGGGACCTTGTGTTATGGGATGGACCACTTGGCAAGACAATTGGAGGCACGCATCCGGACCTCTTTGAGGGAGTTACCTTAATGGCTCATACATCAAAGACTCACTATGCAAGGTCAATGAGGACTGCAACAGTCAAGTACAGTGAACTCACCTGCAAATGTCCAAGTTCCTGTCAGTATCCCAGACATCCTTTTATCCGATCCAGTGCAGCCACTACCAGCAAAGACTCTCTGAAGTGGTGGGAGTGGGAAAGCATTGGAGCAGCCTGTGTGCCAAGATGTGGAGGATGTCGTTGTGGGAATTGCCAACCCGGAGGAAAGGAAATGTCTTTGGCTAAGGAGAAAGAGATGGAGATAGTGAGAAATGGTTTGACATATGTGAATGGTGACCATCACACTCCTGAACCTCACTGGCATGCCAAGTATCCGTGGACTAAAGATCTGGCTTCTCTTCCTAATAATAAGAAAGCGGTAGAAGCTACGTTCCTCAGAACAGAAAAACAGTTGGCAAAGGATCCAGAGTGGAAATTGGCCTATGCTTCACAAGTCCATGACCTGGTCGATCGCAAAGCCCAAGTTGCCATCAGGGAGACTGCTAACCTACCCCCATTCTCACAATTTAAAGAAGAGAAACATGTGCTAGAGGAAGATGTCTACGTCGATTACATCTTGACATCTCACAATAACCTTGACCACTTGAAACTCCTCACGTCCAACACTGAGCAGATCCTTAAAGCTGGAGGATTTTTCATGAAGCCCTGGGTCTACTCTTGTCAAAGTGGGAGGGAGGAGTTACGAAAAGTTAACATGGAGTTGAAGACCATGATCTTACCTAAACAGTTCTCTGAAAAAGACAACAAAGCCCTCGGTCTGGGTTACACCGTTGGATATGGCAACCTGCATGTTATAGCCGCAGTGAACTTCTCCAAGAGAAAAGGGAAAATGTGCATCGGTCAGGACCTGTTGAAAGAAGAAGTAAGAGGGCAAACCCCAAATCCTCTTACCAGAAGAGAACTGTTAAGTCAAGTCTCTGCCCTCTATGATCCACTTGGTCTTGTGACTCATGTAAAGCAGAAGGGAGCTATTCTGGTTCGAAGGGCTTTTCAAGAAGCCAAGCAAATGTATTGTACAAGAGACACCTGGGACGGTGCTCTGTCCAAAGAACTCAGAGAGGATACCGTAAAGCTGCTAGAAGAATATGCCGACCTGAGCCAACTCAGATTCATCAGATCCCTAACACCCTTGGATCCACATGCAAGTCCAATTGGCATCACATTTTCTGATGGCAGTGAGCATGCATATGGTGCTGTGTTGTACCTACGTTGGAACTGCACTAATGGTGTCAGTGTGAAGCTGGTTGAGTCTAAGGCCAAGCTGACCCCTTTCAACCACAATGGTGACCCCGTCAAATCGGAGATATGTGGGGCAGTCTTTGCAGCCCGGCTAAAAACCTATTTCCAGAAACATTGCCGAATCAAAGTTGAGCAGTGGTTCCATCTTGTTGACAGTCAAACTGTCTTGGGTGCAATACAGCGAGAGAGCTATGGATATCAGACCTTCTTCGCCAATCGCGTTGGTGAGATCCAGAGCAGCACTAATGTCCGAGACTGGTGGTGGATACCAGGATCAGCAAATATTGCAGATATTATCACCAGAGGGGCAAGTCCTGCTTACTTAACCGAAGACTCAGAGTGGCAATTGGGTCCAAGTTTCCTTCAACTTCCTGAAAGTGAGTGGCCAAAGAAATCTGCAAATGATGTTGCTGTGCAAGCGAGAGACAATGTTATAAAAATACAGAAGAAAACATTTGTTGCTGTACTTACCCGAAGTCAGCTGAAGGAACAAAATTCAATCAGAGTCCAGAATAAAGTGATCATCTCTAGGAGGCCACCTGCAACTGCAGTAGTCCAGCAACTAGTGGACATAAGACACTTCAGCAGTCTGAGGAAATTGATAGGAATAATTGCATGGATTTGGAGAGCAGCAAAAGGGTTCCTGCATGCCAAGATCTCAGACAAAGAAAAGTGGGAGGCGGTGCCTTTGTCAGGTGTCATTACCGTTGGCGAAAGAGAAGATGTGTTCAGAGACTTATGCCTGGCAGCACAAGAAGGTGTACAATTTCCGACTACAACGATTGATAGACTGGTTGTCTACAAAGATGGAACAAGCGGGCACTTGATGTGTGGTGGCAGGGTTCAGATGTTTAAGGAGGACCACAGAGCCGTTCCTCTGTTGCCTTTCCAGGCTTGGATCTCCACTCTTCTGGCTCGAGCAGCACACAGTGAAGGACATGATGGAGTGGCAGGAACTCTTCTGTGTCTGCAGATGAAAGCATGGGCTAATAGAGGATGTCCGGCGCCTTGTAGTACTCATCCAAGCAGAAGACCAAGCAGAGGGAACAAGTGCGCTTGGAAAATGCGATCTTCCCAGGTAAAACCTTGCAAGATCGAGTGGGAGGTGTTGCGCTGAGCTGCTCATGGTTTCAGATGTTGGTGCATGAACACATTTGTGTGTGCATGAATACACACTAGAAACTACAAACATCCTGCTCTGCAGCACTTCTCAGCAGGTGAAAGCGATCTGGTCTAATTAGCAGCACCCTCAACTCAGGAAATATAAGGAAGAACCAACCCATTTTGCTGGTTTTGCAACAGAGCTAAGAAAGGCAAAAAACAATCTGCAAAACAGCATTCCATGGGAAAGGACTTAGATTAAACAAGGACTACCGGTAAGCCATTTAAGCTGCCATAAGGACTTAAATGAGATGAAATTTAACTTTTGTGTTTGTGTTTAGAAAAGAAAAGAAAAGGACTGCAGAAGTTATTTTAGTCCTGCTTGCTTTAGTCCTCCAGATTCAAATGATTTAATGCTCTAATTTATGGTTAAAATTGTGAAAGAAATGTATAAATGTGTATATAAGATTAGGAAGATTAGGAAGATAAGATATATGTATAAATGTAGATATATGTATAAATGTAGATATATATTAACTTAAATCAAATTAAATCAAATGTCATTAAGATAAATTAGTAACTTAAATTAAATGTCTTATTGTATGTATTTGTATTTATATTGTATGTGTTTGTAGGTTTTTCACCTCGTCACCTCGTCACCTCAACTGAATCACATTCACTGGTGAAAATAAAAGGTTGTGAGTGAAATCCTGAAGTCTCCTAAGTCCTCCTTTTCAAGTGTGGGAAGCCATGAAATCATAGAACACTTGACAGGTAATGTTAGTTAAATTATGACATATACTACAGACACTGTTAGCTAAATTATGAATTATAAATACTACAGATAATGTTGGCTAATTTATGACTAATAAACTCTTACAGATTATGGTAGCTAAATCACTAGTAATCTCATGCAGATAGTATTAGGTAAATGATGACTGCTTCATACATGCAATTACAATAGTTGACAGGTATAATAATGGTTTTACATTTCTTGCTACTTAGTTAATGCCAAGAATAAACAATCTTATTTATTTTCTTTGTAAAATTTGTGCTCACTTGCTTTCCACATAATAAAAATCTTTATTGCCACCATAGAAAGAACAATGTCAGGGAGGAGACAAACCAGAGGCCAGCAGCAGGGATGATGGTGATGCAGGGTCTTCCCAGGTAAGGACAGGTTATAACATGCTAAGAAAATGATTTATTACAGGGAGAAACGATGCAGGTTTCAGATCAGGATTTATTTACAGATACTTCAGAATTACTCTTATTCCCACTCCAAAAATATTTTCATATGTATTAGCACAGAGAGAAGAGTCAGGGCAAAGACCAGACTGCAGCACATTGACTGCAGATGATATCTAAATGATGATTAGTTCATACATGCCAATATATTGTTATGCTAGTTAAGTAAGTAACAGTTTGCTGACAAATGGTCTTTTATTTAACATTTCATGTTCAGTGTTGCCATTTGGCACTTAATTGACCTTTCGCAGAAGCCCCGCCCCCTTAGTTACTGTTGCTACGCCCGTCAAGCTTTCTGTAGCCGGTGAGTGTTAGCGCGTCATGACGGGGATAGCTTGTATACCAGTGCGTGTTAGTGACTCATTTTGGAGCAATACCAGCGCAATATCCTCCAGATCCAGTAAGTCTACTATCACCCATAAGTCAGCGAAGAAATACTGTATATTTTTAAGCGTTTATTTAGCTAAATTTAAAGAAAGAAAGCTCCGGTTTGACCCGCCTGGCGCCTGCATAAAAATCAGCGAACTTTTTTTTAAAATCCAGCTGATTTGAACATTTCGTTAAACTCAGGAGTACGTCTACTATCACCCATAAGTCAGCGAAGAAATACTGTATATTTTTAAGCGTTTATTTAGCTAAATTTAAAGAAAGAAAGCTCCGGTTTGACCCGCCTGGCGCCTGCATAAAAATCAGCGAACTTTTTTTTTTAAATCCAGCTGATTTGAACATTTCGTTAAACTCAGGAGTACGTCTACTATCACCCATAAGTCAGCGAAGAAATACTGTATATTTTTAAGCGTTTATTTAGCTAAATTTAAAGAAAGAAAGCTCCGGTTTGACCCGCCTGGCGCCTGCATAAAAATCAGCGAACTTTTTTTTAAAAAATCCAGCTGATTTGAACATTTCGTTAAACTCAGGAGTACGTCTACTATCACCCATAAGTCAGCGAAGAAATACTGTATATTTTTAAGCGTTTATTTAGCTAAATTTAAAGAAAGACGCTCATGTTTGTCTTACCTTTGAGCATACATACGAATGCTTGTTTATCTTCGAGACATTAAGCTGGGAGTGAGGCCTTCCACACTGTTTTATCCATTGTTGACACCGTTCCAGTTGTGTTTTCGGCTTTGGGAAGGGAAAAAACAAGACTCCACCAGACAAACTCTTGGGATACCTGCTGTCTGATTTACACAATCCATAGGCGCATCGCTTCACCATCTTGTAGAATGTCGGACCTAGCTTACATAGCCGGAGATGCTAGTGACGTGTGATTGGACAATGGCCGGTTGGGGGCGGGGTTTTGCGAAAGGTCAAGTTTGAGGGTAATTGTGTCAAGTCAACCAGAGTTTGGCAGCTAATTCTTTAGATTTTGTTAGTATATAATTTAAATAACTAGAGTGTATCCCCTGGTGCTGTACAGTGGCTGTTATTTGTTTTTAGCCACCAAGGACAAATCTGATTGAGAGAGGATGAGAAATTGAAAAATTTGTCCCCCTCACTTCTGAGATGGTGATTACGCCCTTGACTGTCTCCTAGAACGCCCCTTTTACATAACAATAGCGCACAATATAGAAACCGACAAATTTAGCAATCTAAGTTTAGATTTGAGCGATTTGTCTTCAGTTTGGGAAGCAGAAGTTAGTTCAGGGGGTTGAACAAGAAACAGCAAGTTCTGCCTGACGCCAAAAATACACTACATGCGTTCCGGCTCCGCCCCGCTCCGGTCCGACCTCCGCAGCAAATACGCACCCATTATAATCAATGACAGAGTTTACACTGGCTCCGCACGGCGGCGGAGAGCAGCGGCGAGCGGACGGCAGTCCGTCAAAATTAGAAATTTTCTATTTCTGCCGGACGCCGGAGCTGTGCCGGAGTCAACTTTTGAAGATTACGTCGCACCAACAGGAAAAGGAACGAGCACAACTTCCGTATTTACAAAATAAAATCACCACGGGCGGACTAATCCTAGCTCTATACGGATTTATTTGTACAAAAATGCTGTCAAACTATCATTTATGACTACGCCTACAAACGCAATACAAGAAATAAATAAATAAAGTATTTTATTCTGAAATGTAATACATCACTTCCTGTTGCTCAAACCATGTCCTGTCGCTCATTTACGAGAGAAGATCAAGGCAGCAGTCTCTACTGTTGTTCTCCTTCTTCCACCGAATGAATTGTTTTGTTCTGACTTACTTATTTATCACTTGATTTATCGCGCGATCTCGCAATTCCCGCGCATGCGTCTCGGAGCGGCGCATCCAGGCGGACCTGAGCTGAGCGGAGGTGGTGTAAACTGGACTCGCTCAGCTGCGACCTGCGGAGCGGGGCGGAGCCGGACCGCATGTAGTGTATTTTTGGCGTTACCGTTCAGGTGGAGCGAGGGGGGCTCCGAGGGGGACAGCTTTGTTTGTTTTGTCACGTCTTGATGAAGTATTTCATCTTTCGGGAAAGTGAAAATGCTCACTTGTTCGCTGATGATATTAGAACACCCCAATGCGACACAACGTAACGGCATTTTTCAAGTTATACAAAAAAAAATAAAAATAGGCGAACGTGCAGAAAATGAATCTGCATTCTATACGCAGCCGCACTGACATTCCTACGATGACGTCACAAAAGTAGCAAGCGGAAGTACCCGGATGTCCCGTGAAGAAACACGCCGCAAATTTTAAACTCACTTTGAAACGAATTTTCTTTAAATTATCATTTTGTTTGCAACAACAAACATAGTTGAATGATAAAAGATATATATGTTGTGCCAACTTATGCAAAGTTCAAAAATCATGTCACCCCCTCTTTTAAAGAGATGCTGCTCGCTCCCTCACTATCCATCCTTCTGTTCAGTCTTACACTGTCATCTGGTGGTAAAAAAAGATACTACACACAAAAATAACCAACATCTGGAATCTGAGCAAGAGGAACACGACTTTCCAACTCACCTGTATGGTGACGATTCGTGGCAGCGGCTGGCGAGTGTTTGCTCCGCCCTCGATGGCAATGCCAAGGGTGCTGGCACTCTTTGGCACCCTCACCAGTGTGGAGGTGGGCTCCAAAAGCCCCGGCTTCAGTAAGAGAAAGACATTACAACCAGTTACAAACCAGATTACTTCTGCACAATAAATCTGAACGCATCATATTTATACAAATCTGCTCCTCTGAGCCAAAAGGCCACGACTCTTTATTATTCATGTGAATTCAGAGCTGAAGACAAATTCATAAATGCGCATCTAGTTGGAGTGAGAGCTTCAGGAGTCAGAGGCCAAAAACACTGATCTAAATTTCATCTTCACAACTTCTCGTTACGCCCACTCTTGTAAATCTCCTGTTTTTATTCATTTTATTATCTTTGCTCTGTAAATCATCAAAAACATGTTTTGGGGATTTAAGGACCTAGTTCAACGATACCAATTACAAAACTAAGGAGACTCGTGTACAAAGTGTAGGTAAAAACACAAACACGTAGCGTGGGCTCTTTTCCACAGAAACCACTGATGTATTGAAAACGACACATTTCTACTGGTGCTGGTCCAGTGGAGGATCTTTTTTTTAACTGGTTAGAAAGGTGATGCACAGCTGTCTCACCTCTACCTGTCTCACTTCCACGTGATCGTTTTTCTTCCTGTTGTTAATCGTCGACCGTCGCAGCTTCACACGGAGTTCCTCTTGAGCTCAGCGTTAACGTCAAAGAGAAGGTTCTTAAAATCCACCACCAGAGTTTGGAGAATCTTTGACTCGTTTCACGAAATTCCTCTTTCCGTCTTAAATCTCAATTCTTTTTTCAGCTGTTCCCTCTTCAGGGGTCTCCACAGCGAGTCCTCGTCCTCCGTCTCAATCTGTCCTCACTCCAGCTACCTCCATGTCCTCTCTAACTGCATCCACATGTCTCTTTGTCTTTTTCCTGCAGCTGCATTTCTAACATCCTTCTACCAATATACCCACTGTCCCTCCTCTGGACATGTCCAAACCACTGTCCCTCCTCTGGACATGTCCAAACCACTGTCCCTCCTCTGGACATGTCCAAACCACTGTCCCTCCTCTGGACATGTCCAAACCACTGTCCCTCCTCTGGACATGTCCAAACCACTGTCCCTCCTCTGGACATGTCCAAACCACTGTCCCTCCTCTGGACATGTCCAAACCACTGTCCCTCCTCTGGACATGTCCAAACCACTGTCCCTCCTCTGGACATGTCCAAACCACTGTCCCTCCTCTGGACATGTCCAAACCATCTCAGTCTGGCCTCCCTAACTTTATCTCCCAGTTGTTCAACATGTGCTGTACCTCTGATGATCTCATTCCTGATCTTATCCATCCTTGTCACTCCTAAGGAGAACCTCAACATCTTTATAACTGTGTTTCCATCTATTTTAAATTCGAATTTTGAGCAAATTTTTGAAAATTCGCAAAAATGTAAATAAAAATTTATGCGAATCAGAAGTGTTTCCATCAACTGGCTTGAAGCGAATCCACCAGGCCACGCAAAGCGGCATTACGTCAGACGTCAGCGTTACGCATGTCTACAGTAAACAGGAAGTAGCGGTTGAAAACAGGAACCGAACCACACATCTCGGCAAAATGGAGAGAATATTTCAGGAATGTGTTGCTATCGGGCAAGTTGTATTTATTCTGTCATGCCAACTAGTTTTAGCGATGTTACAGCGGAAACAGCTGATCAGTCACATGACGTGAATGTTCGCTACATCAGAACTGAGTCAGCAAATCTGTTTCCATCTCTCGTTTTGCACATCAGCTCTGTTTCGAAAACCCCAAAAACCAACTCAAGCAAGCGTATCAACTTTTTTACGAATTAGAGGAAGTTAATTCGAATCGTGCCGTTTCCATTCACCTTTTCTGATGCGATACTTCAAAATGCGCATCAAGAAACCTTGATGGAAACACAGTGTATTTCTTCCACTTCCAGTTCTGTCTCCTGTCTTTTTGTCCATGTCTCTGTCTCCAGACCATACAACATAGCTGGTCTCACCACTGTCTTGTAAACTTGACCTTTGCTGACACCTTTTTGTCACAAATCACTCCTGAAACTTTTCTCCATCCACTCCATCCTGCCTGGACTCTCTTCTTCACCTCTTTACTACATTCCCCATTTTCTCTGTGACCTCTGCTCCTTGTAGCCTCACTAACCGTGTTTCCATCAAGGTTTCTTGATGCGTATTTTGAAGTATCGCATCAGAAAAGGTGAATGGAAACGGCACGATTTGAATTAACTTCCTCTAATTCGCAAAAAAGTTGATACGCTCGCTTGAGGTGGTTTTTGGGTTTTTCGAAACAGAGCTGATGCGCAAAACGAGAGATGGAAACAGATTTGCTGACTCAGTTCTGACGTAGCGAATATTCACGTCATGTGACTGATCAGCTGTTTCCGCTCAGGACAACATGTAACATCGCTAAAACTAGTTGGCATGACAGAATATATACAACTTGCCCGATAGCAACACGTACCTGAAATATTCTCTCCATTTTGACGAGATGTGTGGTTCGGTTCCTGTTTTCAACCGCTACTTCCTGTTTACTGTAGACATGCGTAACACTGACGTAATGCTGCTTTGCGTGGCCTGGTGGATTCGCTTCACGCAAGTTGATGGAAACACTTCTGATTCGCATTAATTTTTATTTACATTTTTGCGAATTTTCAAAAATTCGCTCAAAATTCGAATTGAAAATAGATGGAAACACGGCTACTGTTCCACCTCCTCCCTCTCATTCACACACATGGACTCTGTCTTACTACGGCTGACTTTCATTCCTCTTCTCCACCTCCACCTCTCCAAGTTCTCTTCCACCTGTTCCCTGTTCTCACCACGGATCACGTCATCTGCAAACATCATCGTCCATGGGGATTCCTGCCTGACCAAAACAACTGAGCTTCAAATCCGTGCTTGTCCTTTGTACACGAGACCCTTGTTGACGAGGCTGTCCTGCACGAGGACAAATTATAATAAACAGGAAGTACAGGATAGTTTTTATTTTATTTTTGTCACAAGGAGGAGCAGGCAGTAACAACCTTTACAAAACATTTCATAAATAATAACAGTTTCTTCTTTTCAGCACCCTCTTGTTGACTCTCAGGGAGGGGGAGGCAGTAAAAAGCTTTTTATGATACACAGTCCATTTAGCCTTCAATTTTACTGCAAAGCAATTCCCACAAGATGGAAAAACCCCAAACAGAAACGTCCAACAGCTCTTTGATAATAAAAACCTCCTGTCTCTGTCGGTTTCTCCTGACATCAATCAGCAAAGAGCAGTTTGAGTCTCAGTACAATTCAGCGCAGCCACTAAATGAATGAATGAATGAATGAATGAATGAATGGGTGAGAAATAAACATGAGTGAGGCGACAAACACAGACGGAGGAGAGAAGAGATCACAGTTAGGATTAGGTTAAGAATCAGGAGGATTAACTGAGAGGAATTGATTTTTCCAAGCAGGAACGGTGAGTTATTTGATTTTTTTTAAATAATCCAGTTGTGCTACTACATCCAGTTTCCTCAAGTGGTGGAAATGGGATAGTATTGGTGCTGGCTGTGTTCCGAGATGTGGAGGCTGTCGCTGTGGAAACTGCCAGCCAGGTGGCAAAGAAATGACGCTCGCTGAAGAAAGGGAGCTGGAAGTGGTAAAAAGTGGGCTCACATATATAGTTGCTGATGACCATAGCGACAAACCTCATTGGCATGCCAAATATCCCTGGGTAGAAGATCCAGCCACATTACCTAATAACAGGAGTGCAGTCGAAGCCATATTCTTGAGGACTGAGAAGCAGCTGGCTAGGCAGCCAGAGTGGACAGCTGCATATACTGCTCAAGTTCATGAAATGGTTGAGCGCCGAGCTGCAATAAAGTTGTCTAAAGATGTCTTGGATGTATGGACTGGTCCAGTATGGTATATCAGTCACCTCATCGCACCCAACCCACACTCTGTCACAACTCCAGTAGGGTTGGTCTGGAACAGCAGTCAAAAGTGCAAAGGGGTGAGTTTAAATGATCTCCTGTTTAAAGGCCCAGATGTCCTCAACCCAATCCGTGCTGTGCTCTTCAAATTCCGAACGGGAACTTTTGCTGCTCTGGGGGACATACGGAGGATGTACAATTCAGTGTGGCTTGAGGACCGAGAGGTGCATCTGCATAGGTTCCTGTGGCGTGACTCTGAGGAGGAGGAGCTGGGTGAATTTGCAATAACAAGAGTCAACATTGGAGATAAGCCAGCAGGTTGTATTGCTCAACTTGCCCTGAGAGAGACAGCTAATCTCCCCCAGTTCAGCCATTTTGTGGAGGAGCGTCAAGTAATAGAAGAACATAGCTATGTTGATGACTTCTTGACCTCTCATAACAACTTGAACCAGCTTAAACTCATCACAAAAAATGTGGAAGAGATCCTGCGAGCAGGTGGGTTTGAATTAAAGCCATGGATCTTCTCTGGTCAAAGTGGAAAACAGTCTGCTGGAAAGCAGGACCAAGAGACTACTCCAAAGTCTATAATCCTACCAAATCAGCTCAAAATGGAAGACAACAAAGCTCTTGGCCTTGGCTACACCCTGGAAGATGACAAGGTCCATGTCATGGTTGGGATAAACTTCTCAAAGAGAAAGAGAAAAAAAGACTTGGAAGAAAATTCTGAGTGGCAGCGAGGCCCACATTTTCTTAGTCTACCAACTGATGAGTGGCCAATTAAATCTGCTAAGGATGTTTCATCAATGGCAAGAGAGTCTGTTGGAAAGATGCAGGAGAAATCATTTGTTGCTGCACTCTCAAGGGCTCAGGTAAAGAAAGAACCACCAGACCTGGAGCTTCGAAGGCCACCTGCAGGTGCTGCAATCCAGAACCTGCTGAATGTGCGACATTTCAGCAGTTTGACTCGGCTGACCCAAACGATTGCCCAGGTCTGGCGGGCTGCAAAATGTTTTGTTGGTCAGAAGAGGACCGTGAGAACCCCAAAGTGGGAGGCAGTTTGGGAGAGTCATCAGTGTCAACCCAGACTCCAAAGGCATCGTGCGGGATGTGAAAGTTGGAGTCGTGACAAACTCCTGTGCCCCAGAGGTGAGGCCTGCAGCCAAGCATCCTGCAGCCAAGCATCCTGCAGCCAAGCATCCTGCAGCCAAGCATCCTGCAGCCAAGCATCCTGCATCCAAACAACCTGCATCCAGCAGTCAGAGAGACACTCAATCCACAATCCTTCACAGGGACGTCCGACGGTTGGTGGTCCTGCTGGCTGTAGAAGAGCAGGCAGGGAGTTTGTGACTGTGAGCAAGTGTATACGATCTTTCCAGTGGTTTACGTGGGAAGATCGAGTGGGAGGTGTTGAGCTGAGCTCCAGACTGAGCTCCAGGCCCCGCCCATCTCTCACTGGTTGTGGGTTTGAGGTGTCTCCCAGCCAGGGGGCAGCAGACTGTTTGCTACAGGTGCAGATGATTTGATGATTTGTTTGAAGGTGTTCACTCACAGGGCAGCAGAAGGCAAACAATGTGGGAGAGAAGTGCTGGGAGAAGTTTTACTTAAGAAATATTGCAGAACTAAGGCTTGTTTCAAGAAAAAGGAAAAAAAAGGAGGAAGAAGGAGCCGGTGAGCTTTAAATTATATTGTATTTGGAGCTGTGGACTAACATGTCAAAATGTTTATATTCAGGTTAAAAATGTAATTTGTTAAACTTGTGACAAAGTTCAAATTGCAAATGATATGTTAAAGGGCAGTTAAAGTGTGTATTATTATGAAAGGTGGAAGCTAAAGGTAGTTTGTTAAATGTGATTTTGTACATTTAAGGGAGCTTAGAGCTGCCAAAGTGTATCACTGGGGAACTAAACTAAAGTTTATCACTGAAAAACATTTAAAATATGTTCAATTGTATTTGGGTGTCACATATGTGGATGTGTTATACTTAATTTCAAGGGTAAATTTTAGTTTGAAAAGGATTTAATTTTAGGAATATGTTAATTGATGTAGGCTTATTGAGTTAAATTTTCTTGAACTATTTTCTTGTTTGTACACTTAGGTTTTTCACCTGTTTTGACCTCAACAAACTTTCAAAATAAAAGAAAAGAAAGGATTGATTCTTGGTCATTGAGTGAAGTCCAGTCCAAAATCTTCTAAAGCAAGCTACCCTTTCAAGTGGGGGGAAACTGCAGATTAAAAACTGAAAACCACTTGACAATGGCACAGTCTTAAAATTACATTTACACATTTTCTAATTATCTTAACACATTATGCCCATTTTTATCTGGCATATTCAAAAAAGTTTCCACCATGTTTATAAAACATAAAAACCATAGGATGTCTATCATTAAGCTACTTGTAATATGCTACCTAATGTAATATGAATGGTGTTCACTTTAACATTGTATTAACTTAACAAAGCTGAAAATAAGAAATGGCTGTTTAAAAATGTATTAATTAATAAATAAACACATCCAAAAATTAAATGAATAAAATTAAAGTGAGAAGACTTTCCAGGACTTATAGTGAAATATTTGTACATTTTGCCAGTAACACCTTACTGTTCCCAAAAGGCTAATCAGAAGAAGAAAAAAGAGCAGCAGCAATTTTAGTCCATGAGCAACCATTGGACTCTGCCATAAGGCTAGCTGACAACCTAATCTATTTCAGGGTAACTTTTCCTAGCCATAACTCCAAAGTACTGTGTCTCTTGTCTTGTTTAAATTTTATGATTTGAGAGATTGCAGAAATTCACCAAAATAAATCATGGCTGAAAGGACCACGTTCTGCATTATAGTTGAAAACAAAATGGATGCAAGTTTGATAGAAAAAAAGGTATTATTCAAAGATTTTTTTTTTTAAATCCAACAAAGTTAAGTCAGGTCCTTTGGATATTTTATTTGTGTTGAAATGTTTCATCTTCCATCCAACATACTTCATCAGTGTGAGCAGCCACAACAAACTCAGCCCCATAAGTAGCACACTCACATAGTGGTAAAGGTATTCTGTTTTTTTAATGTCATGAAATACCCTGATGCATGCTCAATAATCCAGGTAGAAAAATCTAAAAAAGCTAATTCTGGTCCTCTGAACATTCAAAAAACAAAACAAAACAAAACAAAAAAAATGTAGAAACGTGATACGTAAAACGAATACAGCAGCTCAGACTGAGGAAGTCTTTCGGACGAAAGACGAAAAGTTTCTACAATTTTTTTTGCTTTGTTTTGTTTTGTTTTTTTAATGTCCAGAGGACCAGAATTAACTTTTTTAGAATGTCATGAAATATTTTTAAAAATATATAATAATAATGTGAGCAGCAAACCTGCCATTAAAAAAATGCTGGTGACAAAGTGTAAGTGTATTTTGAAGATACTGGTCTGTTTCCTCCTGGTTTGGTTTGAAGTTTACAGAAAGCCAACCCACACAGACCAGTATCTTCTGTTTGACTCTCACCATCCACTGGAACACAAACTTTCTGTCATCAGAACGTTACAGCATTGGGCCGAACACATCCCAACGAAGACAGAAGGGAAGGAAAAGGAACAGAAACACATCCAAAAATATTTCCAAACATGTGGATATCCTAACTGGGCTTTTGTCAAGTCACCGTGGAAATCTACAAAACACACTAATGAACAGAAAAAAGGAGAACAACAGACCCAAAAAAAATGTCATCCCTTATGTTGCTGGAGTATCAGAGAATTTCAGGAGGATTTTCAACAAACACAACATCCCAGTACATTTCAAACCCAGCAGGACTCTCAGACAGAGGCTGGTGCCCCCTAAGGACAAAACACCCACATACAAACAGAGTGGTGTAGTGTACGTGGCCCAGTGCAGCGAGGACTGTCCAGACCTCTACATTGGGGAAACTATTTTGTAAAAAGCCTCTTCACAGACACGTGGCTCAACACAGGAGAGCCACCTCCTCTGGACAAAACTCAGCTGTTCACCTCCACCTCACGGACAAGGGACACTCATTTGAGGACCAGAATGTACATATTTTGGACCGTGAACACAGATGGTTTGAAAGGGGAGTGAAGGAAGCATTTTATGTTAAAAAAGAAAAAAATAACATCTCTTAACAGAGGGGGAGGCCTCAGATTTGAACTTTCAAAAACGCACCGTATAATGCAGCTTTAGGACTGATTCCCAGCAAGTTTTCATACCTGATGGGAACAGAGGAGCCTCATCTACGAATTAGACGAACAAAGACCCTAAGAAACACCTACTGTTAAGGTGTGAGGTGTGATTTGTCCATCTACATAGGTATGTGTGTATCTTATCTCAGCCTTTAAAACCTGAACCTCACACTCACTGCACTTTGAATTGAGAAAGCTCCTTGGATGAAGAGCGAAACGTCTTCTGTTACAAATAAAGTCCATTTGTTTTTGTATTGAACGTTTTTGAATAGATGCCAACCCAACACTAAACAGAACCACCACAACCTGTTTGGACACAGAATCTGAAAAAGTCCACCAATTTCTGTCCCCAAACTACTCAGCAGGTCCCGCAGCTCATCAAGACTCTTGCGTTCAAGTATAACATGTCATTTCAAAAATTAAGGCTGAAATTTAACAGCGACCCATATAACTTACTGTTTCTGTAAAATGTCATCATGTAATGAAACCAAAATATAAATGTATTATTGAAAATTATCAATGTAAACATAAATGAGATATTTAGAATAACTTTAAATTCAGAGTGGCTTTCTGAATGTACAGAGGTCTTTCCTGACGGTTCCAAGCCGCTCTACATCAACACTGTGATTGGCTGATTTTCCTGTCAGTTATAAAACAAACTTGTACTGAGGACACTTTAATTTTATCTCTTCTGCTGTTTTGAAGGACAAAAGTGGCCTTTTACTTTGCTCCATCCTTTATTCCTGAAAGAGTGAAGACAGTCTTGGCCTTGACATGAACAAACAAACCAGAGAGGTGGGTCGAAGTGATAGATTGTTGAGTTAAATGGGTTTGGGACCTTCATTTTCAGAAGAAATTTCAAAGCTGTGGGTTTAGTTGTGGAAAAAGAACAAACAAAATAAACAAATAACAAGAAATACTTTTTAAAATAAGATTACCGGTAGACAACTATCATTCCTTTAAGACAAGCATAAGGTCTGCCATTTATTTTATTTATTCATATCTTAGAGTATTAGACTAAAATCATCTTATAAATTACTTAAAATCAACTCAAGTGTCAGAAGCCAGTGAATAAAAGTTTTTTTGTGTGTGTGCGTGTGTGTGTTTAACCCTTGGATGCATGAACGACCAATACCTTCATTCTAGAAATGACTGAGTAGAAGCCTATTTTGTCAAATTTCAAAAATTTTATAATTTGCAGTCTCATGCACATGCTTGAGATGTCACACTCACACTGAATAAATTAATTTTAACTCAGGTCTCTCTCGCAAATGAAATCTTTACCTCAACAAAGTTTTAAATTTTGTTAAATGAACAAAATGAAAAATGAAATGAATATCCTTTAAGTTGACAGAGTTATAGCCATTTCTGTTTTGGCTAATTTTGATTAGCTGTGACGTATATCTTCAACTTGGCTGGCTCCAAAAGTTAAACAGTTGTAGATGCATGATGAATGATTATGTCCTGAAGATTTCATTAAGATCAATCTAGTGGTTCATGACATATTTTGCTAACAGACAAACAAAATGGACTCCATACAGTTATTTGCAACATTTTTAACAGCTATTGCACAATCTGTTAAAGCTCACAAAATGTGTTAGGCATCTCAGCTACTCCCACACCAAAGTTTAAGTCAAGATCTGTAAATTTGAAAGTGGTTCAAAGTATACATTGGTGATATGCATTGGTTCATATTTCAATGAAAATATTATTTCAATTCATAAGCAACTTGGACCAAATACTGCCCCCAGCATCCTTGTTGAACTCCCCCCTCCCTCCCTTTCTCTGTCTTCTCCCTCCCCTCTGCTGATGACATTACTGACATTATCAGCAAGTCCAAGTCCTCATCCTGTCAACTTGACCCATTTCCCACAGTTCTTGTTAAATCCTGTCTCCCGTCTCTGCTCCCTATCATCACTAATATCATCCACTCCTCCCTAACCTCTGGCATTGTTCCCACAGCCTTCAAATCTGCTGCCATCACCCCCATCATCAAGAAACCAGGTCTTGACTTCACCAACTTCAGTAATCTTCGTCCGATCTCCAATCTGCCCTTCATCTCCAAGATTCTTGAAAAAACTGTTGCTAGTCAACTTCACTCACACCTGTCCAACAACAACATTTATGAAGAGTTTCAATCTGGTTTTCGCCCCCACCATAGCACCGAAACAGCTCTAGTAAAAATTACTAACAACCTTCTTCTTGCTGCTGACTCTGGTCTTCTGTCCATCCTCATTCTTCTTGATCTAAGTTCTGCCTTCGACACCATCTGTCATTCTATCCTCCTCAACAGACTAACCTCCATTGGCATCTCAGGTACCCCGTTAGACTGGTTCAACTCCTATCTCTCTGACCGCACTCAATTCATTCAGCTTAAATCCTTCCACTCCCAGTCTTCCCCTGTCTCCACGGGTGTCCCCCAAGGCTCTGTCCTCGGACCCCTCTTCTTCATCATTTACCTCCTTCCTCTAGGTCACATCTTCTGCAAATACGGCATCCATTTCCACTGTTATGCTGATGACACACAGTTCTACTTGTCATCAAAACCTAACTCCACCCACCCACCCTCCATCCTCACCGACTGTCTCAATGAGCTAAATCACTGGTTTTCTAACAATTTCCTTCAACTAAACAGTAACAAAACAGAAATCATTCTCGTCGGTACCAAAAACTATTTCAAAATCAGAACATCTTCTCGTCCCCCTTAACAACTCTCTGCTATCCCCCTCCCCTCAGGTCAAGAGCCTCGGTGTCATCCTCGACACCACTCTCTCCTTCACTTCACACATCAACAATATTACTCGGTCTGCCTATTTCCACCTCCGTAATATTAACCGTCTCCGTCCTTCTCTCACACCCCGCTCCACAGCCATCCTGGTGCACAGTCTTGTGACTTCCCGTATTGATTACTGCAACTCCCTTCTCTACGGCCTCCCCAACAAATCTCTCCACAAGTTACAGATGGTCCAGAACTCAGCTGCCCGTGTCATCACTCAAACCTCCTACTATAACCACATCACTCCTGTCCTGCAGCAGCTCCACTGGCTCCCGGTTAAATCACGCATCATCTTCAAAATTCTACTCTCACGTTCAAAGCTATCCACAACCTTGCCCCTCCTTATCTATCTGACCTCCTACAAATCTCCATCCCATCACGCTCTCTCAGATCCTCCTCTTTGCTACATCTCCATGTACCCTCTGCCCGCCTCTCCACCATGGGGAGCAGGGCCTTCACCTGCTCTGCCCCTCACCTCTGGAACGCTCTACCGCCAGACCTTCGAAACACCACCTCCCTTTCTCTGTTCAAGACAGCCTTGAAAACACATCTCTTTAAACTAGTTTATCACTAACTTCACTAAATGTATTTTTATTATTTTGCATTTTGTAATCCTTATGTATTTTATATTTTCAATCTGTCGCTGTTAATGTTTGAACTGTATTGTTTGTTAAGTGTCCTTGGGTGTCCTGAAAGGCGCTTTTAAATAAAATGATTATTATTATTATTATTATAGGAAAACAAACAAACATGTGTGCGCACACGCACACACACACACACACACACACACACACACACATGCACACACACTAACTAGTACTGTATGAGGGGATGTTTTTGCTGAAGCTGATAAAAAAATATACTTCACCAAACAGTGTAATGGGAGAACTGAACTTTTCATCTACTAATATTTGTTTTGATTTTATAAAATCATCCAGCATACAAACAGAATAATGAAATAAAATAAAATTAAATTCTGTAAATGGCTTTGAGCCATGATTTACATGCAGTCTGGACAAGAGATGCTGCGTTCCAGGACGCTGTGAGATCAGAGCGAGCCCGAAGAGCTGAGTAATTTCAATAAAAGCTTATTTCTGTCGAATGAGCTGACAATCTGCTATTGATTTTCAGCACATGTGGGTGCACAGTTTTGTGATTGCTTTTGTTGGACACTGTAAATTGAACTAGTCAATGCATGGGTAATTGGAACAATAATTTCTCCTACAAAATTAGATATTCCCATTCCCCTATTTACACTCATTATATTTAACTCAAATTAGAGACATATCAAATTTTTCTCCCTGACAATAAATATTTGTATCCATGCAGACCAAGCAAACACATACTGGTCCATAGAGACACACCTACGCAAACATATAGCATCCCTGGCACACCACAGCAGTACAGTGCTTGGTCACTGAGTGCTCCACACTGGAAAACTGTATTCTCTTATTCTTTCCAGACTCACTTGTACACTTTTTGATGCCAGATCCTTTCTTCACAGCATGTCGACTGAGCTTGCACTGGAAGTTATTCTCCCAAAACTCTGCAAACCAGATATTCCTTCTGTTGTTCTCCAAGGTTCGGCTGATGAAATATCGATCAAAGCCTAAAAGAAATTAGAAAAATAATTGAATGTATCTGGTTTGTACATTTCAGTTGACAGCAGTTTTAGATGTTGTTTTGTTAAGGTAACTTTCCTTTTGATACCATTTATATGCACTTTATTGATTTAAAAAAATCTCTTTTTTTTCTTCTTATAATCAGATAATTTCCCATTGTGGTGATAGTTGATAGTTCAGATAGTTTAAAATAGGATTTTATAGAAAGGTTATGAACAATTGTTAAATTGTAGGTAGCCATTTAAATTACATCACTTTGAAGAAACCATTTAATTTTGACCAAATTGGCTAGACCTAACAAAGTCAATTACAATGTTATTTTCACTGAATGTTCAATTGGAGGAACCTTATTCACTTATGCATGTTCACAGCCACACACAATTGGATGCAGGGATGTATATGTAGATATCATATGCAGAACCTTGTTCACTTGTGCATGCTCACAACCACACAAGGATGGAGGCAGGGATGTATATGTAGATATCATATGCAGAACCTTGTTCACTTGTGCATACTCACAACCACACACGGATGGAGGCAGGGATGTATATGTAGATATCATATGCAGATATGTAGATGGATATGTGATATGAATGTATATGTATATATGTATATTTGTATGTATGGGTGTGTTTATTTGTGGAAATCTGCTGCAAGGTCATGAATATTATTAGTTTTTATGCATGTGTGTTTTGTTGCTGTGTTTTGTCATGTGCTTTGCGGGATTGCGGACGAGGTTGGGTGTGTTTGCCTTGTGCTCTTTTTGTGGATAATTGTTGTGTTTTTTTGTCTTGCTTTCTGTCTTTCCTTTCTCTCTTTAAAAAAAATGTCATGTCTGTGTGAGAGGATGGCTGTGAGGTGAGAAGGGAGGCCATCTATAAAGGAAAAAAATGTTATTTTCATATATTGACATATTTGGATATTTGCCAGTGTAAATATTGGTGGCAGCAGCTATAGCTGTAGCACCTTCTGTGCAGCTTGGAGCACATAACTTAACAATTCTGTAAGAATAATCAAACAATGAGAACTTGACAGCAGTCAAAGTTTCCTAAATAGCATTTGGATGAACCACAAGGATCAATTAATTATTTAAGTTGTTTTAAGAACACTGGTTTGATGCAGATCAACACAAGGTCAATGAAATGCTGAGGATGAGAAGAACCGTCTCAACTCGCCAACCCCCCACCCCCACCCCACACACACAAAACAAGGAATGCCAAAGCATGCAGCAAAAAAATAAAATAAAAAGATAAAACAAGGTGCCTAAAGTGAAAAGGAAATACATCTAGAGTGTAGTTAGTAGAGAGATTCTTTCAGCAGCATGGTTCTGTTAGTGGCATGGTCTTGTCAGCAGCATTAAAAGGTCTTGTTGGTTTTGTTAGCAGAGAGTAGGAGTCAGATAATCTTTATTGTCATTTGAACCACATGTGGAACATGTGATCAGACGAGATTATGTACACAGGGTCCCAGTTATATCCAACAATAACATGTAAGAGAAGAATAACATCTAAGATATGAACTAAGAAAAACATCAACTAAAAATACACTAAGCACTAATATCATAAAAAAAAAACATCACTCCAAACAGCAGCATGAACATGAGTCTGTATGAGTCTGTATGAGCAGATTGGCATAAATGGACACAGCAACATGAAAAACTGAAAGTTATGCACCATAACTCATGTTCCCTGAAGGAAGGGAACGAGGTGCAACATACTTGCTATGGGAATTGTGCCCCTGCGCGATTACCTGAAGGAATACATTCACGCCTTTTACGGCAGGGGGCGTCACCCCGCGCCAGAGGTACCGCCCTTTAGGTACTTAGGCGACTGACGCCCCTCCAACTGTCTCCAAAATTGCACTTCACCGAGCTTTCAGCATTGAAAAGGGCCAGCTATGTTGCACCTCGTTCCCTTCCTTCAGGGAACATGAGTTATGGTGCATAACTTTCAGTTCCCTTTCAGTTCGGTCTCTCGGTGCAACATACTTGCTATGGGAACGTAATTCATTCACGCCCTTGAAATGCTCAGTGAAATGCCTGTTAGTGTGAACGTCTGCCCTTGACCAGAAGGCATCTCAAAGCTACTTTCTATTGTGTATTAGAAAGAACAGCCTGAGTGACATCACACGCAGTAACATCCAAACTGTAGTACTTTGCAAAAGTGTTTAAAGAGCTCCAGTTCGCAGCAGCACAAATGTCTGCAACTGACACGCCCTTGAACAATGACCAGGAAGTGGCCAAGCCCCTGGTTGAGTGAGCATGGACTCCAAGGGGCACTTGTTGACCTTTGCTACCGTATGCCCTTTAATGGCCTCCGTCACCCAATGTGAGAGGCGCTGTCTTGATAGGGCCTTTCCTGTAGCAGGTGCAACAAAGCATACGAACAGTTGGTTTGTTTTTCTCCATTCGGCTGTTCTCTGCATGTAGATGCGTAAAGCCCTCACTGGGGAGAGAGCCTGTAGCCTTTCCTGTTCCTGAGTGAGGACAGGATAGGGGGAAAGGAGGAGAGATCAAAAGGAGGAGAGATCAAAGTCTAGACTCCTATGGTTCAGAGTCAAGACCTTGGGGGTGTATGTGGGATTAGGCCTTAGTGTGACCTTTGACCCGTCAGGGGCAAATCTGGTACACGTTGGATGTACAGACAATGCATGGAGGTCACCCACGCGTTTCGCCGAGCAAAGAGCCAGGAGAAGAATGGTTTTATAAGATAGAAAATATATCTTAATCTCACTCAGAGGCTCGAATGGCTAGTCGCAAAGAGCCCCTAAGACCAGGCCAAGATCTCAACCAAGGGTCAAGGTCCTGCTGGGTGGCTTAGTTCGAAGCACACCTTTCATATATCTCATTATGATTGTATGTGCTCCAGGAGTCCTGTGTCCCCAGCCCTTGTGACAGGCAGAGATAGCTGCAAGGAACACCATAATCGTTGAATAAGAACAACCCTTTTCCAGTAGATCCTGAAGGAAAGTTAGTAGTTGAGCCAGGTCGCAAGCATAAGAAATGATATTTCTTTCTGCCACTTTTGTGCGTATAGGGACTGTGTTGACCCAGCACGGGCATTTTGAATGGTTTTCACCACATTCTCAGGCAGGCCCGAAGCTATCAGCCTGTCCTTCTCAGCTAACAGGCTGGAATTAATTCCAGATCCTGGCCTAAGCAGCTGGACTGTGTGAGTCTTTGAGGGTCAACCAAGTTGGGGAGTGGGCCTCCACGTTGATGTGTTAACAGACTTCCCTGATCGAGTCTCCTCGAAGACAGATGAAGTCCATTAATTTTATTAGATTGAATTAGGACAAGAAAGCTACTGTTTCCCTCCAAGAAAGGATTTATTAAATTGAGGGGTTGCTGCTTCTGTAAACGAGCAAACCTTCTGAGTCCCAATGTACCATACCATACCATTTTATTTATAAAGCACTTTAAACAGGAACAAGTCCACACAAAGTGCTGGACAAACAAATACGCAACAGGCAACATAGACAATGAAGTACAACACGAAAAACATAAAAACATTGCAGATCATAAATAAAGCGATCCAATTCAAATCAGCTGGCATTGAAAGCGATGGAGTAGTAGTGAGTTTTTAACCGGGATTTGAAAACCGAGAGGGAGGGGACCTGTTTGATGAGCAATGGTAACTCGTTCCAGTGTCTTGGGCCTGCTACAGAGAAAGCCCTGTCACCCCTGCGCTTAAGGCGAGTTTCTGGAACTATTAAGAGTACCTAGGGCCTCATGTACAAAGACTCGCGTGGATTTCTTACTGAAACGTGACGTACGGTCAAATCCAGAAAACTGCGTACACACAAAAAAATCCAGATGTATCAAACCGTGCGTACGCCTGAATCCACGCACATTCCTTTTGTACATCACAATTAACGTGGAACTGAGCGCACGTCAGACACCTCCCCTGACACGCCTGCATTTACAAGCCCAAAACCAGAAAAGTTGGCACGTTGTGCAAATCGCAAATAAAAACAGAATACAATGACTTGCAAATCTTTTTCAACCCATATTCAACTGAATAGAATGCAAAGACAATATATTTAATGTTCGAACGGAGAAACTTTATTTTGTTTTGCAAATAACCATTAACTTAGAATTCAATGGCAGCAACACATTGCAAAAAAGTTGGCACAGGGACATATTTACCACTGTGTTACATCGCCTTTCCTTTTAACAACACTCAGTAAACGTTTGGGAACTGAGGAGACCAATTTTTGAAGCTTTTCAGGTGGAATTCTTCCCCATTCTTGCTTGATGTACAGCTTAAGTTGTTCAACAGTCCGGGGTCTCCGTTGTCGTATTTTACGTTTCATAATGCGCCACACATTTTCAATGGGGGACAGGTCTGGACTGCAGGCAGGCCAGGGGAGGACCCGCACTCTTTTGCTACGAAGCCACGCTGTTGTAACACGTGCAGAATGTGGCTTGGCATTGTCTTGCTGAAATAAGCTGGGGCGTCCATGAAAAAGACGTCGCTTGGATGGCAGCATATGTTGCTCCAAAACCTGTATGTACCTTTCAGCATTAATGGTGCCTTCACAGATGTGTAAGTTACCCATGCCTTGGGCACTAATGCACCCCCATACCATCACAGATGCTGGCTTTTGAACTTTGCGCCTATAACAGTCCTGATGGTTCTTTTCCTCTTTGGTCCGTAAGACACGACGTCCACAGTTTCCAAAGACAATTTGAAATGTGGACTCATCAGACCACAGAACACTTTTCCACTTTGCATCAGTCCATCTCAGATGAGCTCGGGCCCAGCAAAGCCGGCGGCGTTTCTGGATCTTGTTGATGAATGGCTTTTGCTTTGCATAGTAGAGCTTTAACTTGCACTTACAGATGTAGCGACGAACTGTAGTTACTGACAGTGGTTTTCTGAAGTATTCCTGAGCCCATGTGGTGATATCTTTTACACACTGATGTCGGTTTTTGATGCAGTACCGCCTGAGGGATCGAAGGTCACGGGCATTCAATGTTGGTTTTCGGCCTTGCCCCTTACGTGTAGTGATTTCTCCAGATTCTCTGAACCTTTTGATGATATTACGGACCGTAGATGGTGAAATTCCTAAATTCCTTGCAATAGCTCGTTGAGAAAAGTTGTTCTTGAACTGTTCGACAATTTGCCCACGCATTTGTTCACAGAGTGGTGACCCTCGCCCCATCCTTCTATGTGGATGACTGAGCATGTCAAGGAAGCTGCTTTTATACCCAATCATGGCACCCACCTGTTCCCAATTTGCATGTTCACCTGTGGGATATTCCAAATAAGTGTTTGATGAGCATTCCTCAAATTTCTCTGTCTTCTTTGTCACTTGTGCCAGCTTTTTTGAAACATGTTGCAGGCATCAAATTCCAAATGAGCTAATTATTGCAAAAAATAACAAAGTTTACCAGTTCGAACGTTACGTATGTGGTCTTTGCAGTGTGTTCAATTGAATATAGGTTGAAAAAGATTTGCAAGTCATTGTATTCTGTTTTTATTTGCGATTTCCACAACGTGCCAACTTTTCTGGTTTTGGGCTTGTACATATGTTAAACAGATGCAAATTACTTCCTGCATGTGTGAAGGACATGTTTGTTTGATCCCTGCGCGATCAGAAATGATTTCTAGATTCAGGAAAATAATGAATTTAATATAATATGAGTGAGGAAAAAAATCCTAAGTAAGAATAGTAATAAAATGTGTTTATCACGCAAAGAACGAGTGATTGTGTGTCGGTATTTGTGTGTGCGCGCACCCTGCTTTGGTGCGCAACCGGCTCATCCATCCATTCTGAGTGAAAATATTAACTTTGCGCACGAGTTTATTACCATAATTACTGTAAACACAGAGGAACTTACTTGGATGTTTGGTAGAACATAGATCTTTGTTTATTTAATAGCTGATATGAAGAAACGAGTCTGTGCGCCTCAGTGGAGAGTTTTCATGACATGACGTGATGTTGGAGTCTCCAAACGCTGCGCGCGCCGCAGCCTTTGTGCGCAGTCTGTCTGTGAATCTTTTGCTCTCCTACAAGTTATATATGGTGTACTTTCACGTGTCATTTTGGAGAAATCTACAATAAACGCAGATTATGAAACACCTCCACTGCCGTGTAACACCGGCGAGGGTGCGCGCGCGCTCCAAAGCGCGATGACTCATCCTTTGGAATCATATGGATGAGACCATTCCATTGGACATGAATCGGCTTTGTGTGGACTGGACTGGCACAGCCCCGATCGGTCTGCCAGCTCCCTCTGGAAACTCTGTGGAACCCCAGTTTCTGCACGTGCACACGTGATGCACGGCTCCTGTGTTGCGCTCCAGTGCGCGCAGTGCCAAACTGAAAAAGGATTATTCCTGAAAACGGCTGATAAGCCATATCCTAGATCAGAAAATTATATCTGTTTATAAATAAATGCTCTGCGTGTTACACTATTTATATCCTCCAGTAAGGCTGAATCCGTTCCTGTTAAATGTATTTTTTGCACAACTTTGCGCGTCCTTTATTTAATTGCGTCCATGTGGATGTAATAATTGTTAATCATGTGTGTCTGGTGTGAACAACAATCATTTTCACATCATGAACAGTTAATAATAATAATAATAATAATAATAATAATAATAATAATAATGAATTCAATTTATAACGCACTTTTCATTAATGAAAATCTCAAAGTGCTACAAGGTGCAACAGAATTAAATGTCAATAAAACAAATAATAAAACAATTAAAATCAACAACAGTATCAGCTAAGATCAAAAGTAGAATCATGAGGAGGTAGAGTATGCTCGGTTGAAAAGAAAGGTCTTCAAGCTGCTCTTAAAGTCAACCACAGACTGTGGGGCTTCAGTTTCTCAGAATCACCTGTAAGTGTCGCCAAAGGAACAAAAACCACAGAAACGTGCGTACGCCAGCCCTGGAGCTGGCGCGTGGGAATGCGCACATTTCCACGTTCAGTTCTGTTTTGATACATACGGAGTTTTGCGTGGATAGTGACGTACGCACGGTTTTAGTGCGTACGCACCGTTGATACATGAGGCCCCAGGTTACTATCCAATATTGTCACTTATGTTTGTTAAGCCTAGGATGTATTAGTCTCAGACAAAATGCAGCTTGTAGACCTCAGATGTACCGGGGTATGTGTGAAAAATCTGATTTTACAACTTCAGACAGTTGACATCAAACTCCCTCAAGCCTTCTTCAGACAATTTTGTTGGTTGTTCAGAATTTCTGTGCAAAACCCTAGCAGTACTGCTTGTGTGGTACATATTAAATAGTCATGAAAAAGACAGTAAAGATTGGACACTAAAGAACACTTTGTACATACAATACTGAAGAAATGCATTAATTCATTCAGTCATTCATTCATTCAACCTTTATTTATACTGGTTAATCTCACTGAAATATCATTGAGGTAGAGGAATGAGAATCAAATAATCCATAACTGGTCATTTCCATCCTCAAATGTGTAACAAATAAGTACGTATGTGGAAAAATGCAAATTTATTTGTTGATTTATTTGTTGATTTATTCAATTTACGTAACTTGAGCAAATGGTTTTGCCAGAAAACCTAAGAAAGACAACAAATGCTCATAAAAGGTATCATACAGGACTTAAAGTATCCTTCCCAAAAAGTGTTAAATGCATTGTGCTTTTAGTTTATTCAATAGAATCATTAGCAATGGGAAGGAACATAAAACATACACTGTGCTTGATTCAGATAGAAGATGTTTGTGTGTTTCACTGATGTTTGTAATGTGACTTTGCCTCCTGGAGATTCAACATTAACTTTAAGTGTGAAACAAGGTGTAAATATATACATGTTCTTACCTAATAACTATTTTGTGAATATTGGTAGTAATATTATAAATTAAGTATTTCATTCATCATGCCTGATTTTTTTCTCTCCCTCTTTCTAACTCAGTACTTTTGTCACAGAGACTTTTAGCAGCTCCATGGCAACAAAATGAACTGCTAAAATGCAAGAAGAAGAAAAAAGTGTAACAGGGTAAACAAGAACATAGTTCACAATCATAACGTGCACATTTCACTACATGCAAACTACAGCTTTTCCTCATGCAAGTTCTCCATTTAAAAGGCACAGTAGTCCCAACAGCAAGGGCTCTTTAAAAGAATGATTCTCTTGTGTTGACCTTTACATACTTGACATTTGCAATGCTTTACTCAGCCAAAAGGTTGTTTTTTTTTTCTTCTTTTTTTATGGTTTGCTTTTTTGTCTATATTTGTCCCCTAAGATGTATAGCTTTTATATAAGCGACACGTCAAAGAGGCAGCTATGCAATAAAACAAGGTGCTTGCATTTCAATAAATTTATCTGAGGGGGGAGAAGAAGAATATGCTGTATTTAAAAAAAGAACCAGAATCAACAATGGAAAAGATAAAACTAAACACTTAACTGACAAAAATAATAGTGACCCATGTTTATCTTATTCATTATGAACCTGTATCTGTGGTGTGATTTTTGAATTAGACAACACAGTAACAACTAATTTCACTGTTAATTATAGGCTAGTTAATTTCTATAAAGACTAAAAGTCCATTTCAAAAGGTAAATGACTGTACTGTGATTGATAACTAATGCAATGTTTTTTTATTTTATTTATATTATTTTTATGTTACTTTTAAGCCTATTTTTTAAATCTAAATTACTATCCCAAAAGTCTTTCTTTTCACTTCAGTTATGCCAAGTGTACAAAGTACAGCTAAGTCCTTGTGAATGCATAACATCACCTTCAAGTAAAACAATAATGCAAGTGTGGTTTGAGAATAACAAAATGACTCAAATGGTTCAAAAGTAATAGTTTTAGAGTTAACTTCATTTCTTGAAGGTCTGCTATTTTCCCTATAATGAAGCAACAACTTTAAAGACACCAAATCAATAATTATAATAAGATAAAATATTGTTGCCTGAAACTCATTAAACATGTATCTAATTTGTGTACTGGTAGTTATATTTGTTAAATTTCATTAAACCTTATCTGCACCCATTCTGTTGCCTATTATTGTCCTTGTTTTCACATGTACCATATGTTTTTAGTCAAAATTCAAGTCAATATTTTGTGTTAAATCTTCCATGTTGTGATAGCATTTCAAAAAAGCAAAATAGTATGTTGTGCACATAGTTCCCACAACTCATTTATGTGTGTAATAGTATTTGTGATTCAAATATCAAACCTACACTCAGAAAAATAAACAAGACATAAAAAAGGGAGAATTTCTGTTTCATTTCACTGACTAGTGGACTAAAGTCAGGTGTTGACAACCATGACACCCTGACTTGTACAGAAGAATCAATACATAAGACCACTGAGAGAAATGAGCACCCTCAGGACAATCTATTAAAGCTGAACTTTAAAAAAAGTGAAAAACTGGATAAAATAATTATATTTATTACACTAACAATGTTTGTTATATAGTTTCATAAATATTTAAGATAAATAGTTTTGCATGATAATTTTGATCCACTTGTCCAGCCTTTTTCTTTACCAGCTTTTCCATTTAAGTTCTTGGGAGTGCTGGAGTCTTTCTGCAGCAGTCACTGTGTTAAAGGTTGGTAAACCCTGGACTGGTCACAAGTCTACAGGGATCAAAAAGGCGTTCAATACAAGATCAACTGGACTTTATTTGTAACAGAAAACATTTCGACTCCCATCCGGGAGGCTTTCTCAATTCCATGAACAACTGTGAGAAGTTTGGAGTTATAACAGAACCACGCACCATCATATGTAAATTTCAAGCTGAGGTAACATACGAGTAAATTGACAGATCACACCGTAACACCTTACATATGATGGTGCGTGGTTCTGTTATAACTCCTAACTTCTCACAGTTGTTCATGGAATTGAGAAAGCCTCCCGGATGGGAGTCGAAACGTTTTCTGTTACAAATAAAGTCCAGTTGATCTTGTATTGAACGCCTTTTTGATTGATCATGTCCTGGACGACTGAGAATCTTCACCAGCAAGTCTACAGGGACATGAAAACTAATGAGATAGAAAAGTAGTTGACATTTTAGTCATGGATTAACCTCTGCTGCTATCTTTACTTGCTGTACTCTACCTGTTTGTATTCATAAATATTTATATCCTTAACATCTGTTTTGTTTTGTTTTGGTGTTCGTCGTTCCTTCTATATGAATTAAACCCGGACATGCCATTCTGTGTTTGCCTGTTTCTCCATCCTGCTCTCTCAAACCCCAGTTGGTCGAAGCAGATAGCCGCTTGTGTTAAAAGGGAGTTTTTCCTTTCCACTGTTGCCATTGTGCTTGCTCAAGATGGGAGACTGTGACAAAGTGAAGATTCAACACAAACTGCTGGCTTCATTGTATATATCGGCCCTGACCTCCCTAAATGGTTTTCAGAATCTGTTGGAATCCTGGCAAAAACCAATGCAGATTTGTTCCTGTCTTTGATTTTATACGTCTACCTTATAATGTTTTGCTAGTTTTTTGATACTTTGTTAAAAAAAAAAAAAAAAAAATTTTTTGTTTTTTTCTCTCTTTTTGTTTTCTATTGTTTATTGTTTGTTTGTTTATTGTTTAATGAAATTCTATCACTGCTGTTCATTGTTCTTTAGTTTTAGCAGGTCGCTTTCGTAAATGAGCCCATGAGGTTCAAAAGATTTACCTGACTAAATAAAGGTTGAATGAATGTATGA
>JBBPBX010012107.1:20292-54662 GCA_038048925.1 Garcialebias charrua | reverse complement strand
AGAGTCATGGCAAAGTGGTGTTGATTGTCCCAGGGGAGTTACCGTAGCTTCCTTTAGTACAAACACGTTGCAATAAATCTGTGTTTTAATGTATTTTATGATTAAACCCTGAAGAAAATCTGTCTGTAAATAAATCAAGTTATCATAACATGCCTGCATTTCATAATAACTTTGAAACGTTCATAAATTTCACTGATAAACACGATGCTAATCATGTTAGCTTTTCTACAGCCTTTTTAATTTCAAGTTAGCATATTTGCTAACTGTTGTTCAGCAGCTTGTGATTAATCCTCCTGCTGCCCCGGGGTCAAAATGACCAACAAGACCTTTTTGTCAAACTGAGGCTTTGTTGGTCATTTTGACCCCAAAACAGCAGGAGAGATAATAGTTTTTTTTTTTTAAACATGTTACAGTGCACTCTTTATTAAGAATAAAACCATATATATCAGTATTTATTCATTTCAAATAATGCAAATCAAAAGAACAAAAATCAGTTTGTAAGTGGGTCATAAAATATTTTCATTCTTGCCGGGTCACATCTTATGATGTTTTCACACATCAGAACAAGGAGGCCAAAGAGGAAACAAATCAGAAACTAAATAAATTGCATTTCCGTTGAAAATGCAGTGTGAATGTTTTGCAGAATAACTTGCTGAAAACAGCTGAAAATAGCTAAAAAAAACATTAAAATGCTGCTGAAATGGAAGAACAAGCCTAATTTTGCAGAAGAAAGCAGAAAGAACACATATTTGCTGAATTTGTTTTAAATAAACAGAAATGAGCATTGACATTAGGAAATTAGCTCAAAAAGCTGAAAATAACAAAAAAAAATAGCTGAAAATGTGGAAAGAAAATTAAACTACCAGAAGGAAGTGGAAAGAGCTGAAATGACCTTAACAGATGTGGAATTAGCTGAAAAGGCTAAAATTTGCATAAAAACAGCTAAACTGTAGCTGATCTAGCAGAAGTACCTGAAACTAGCAGAAAAAAGCAGAAAGAACATGTTTTCCCAATTAGACTGAAAAGAGCAGAAATTAGCACAAAAAAATGGAAATTATTTGAAAATAATTGAAATAAATGGTAAATGGAGCTTATTTATATAGCGCATTCTAGCCCCCTATGAGGGGCCCCAAAGCGCTTTACAATACCAACCATCCACCCATTCATACACACATTCACACACCGGTAGCGGCAGACTGCCATGCAAGGCCTATTTCCACCTCCGTAATATTAACCGTCTCCGTCCTTCTCTCACGCCCCGCTCCACAGCCATCCTGGTGCACAGTCTTGTGACTTCCCGTATTGACTACTGCAACTCCCTTCTCTACGGCCTCCCCAACAAATCTCTCCACAAGTTACAGATGGTCCAGAACTCAGCTGCCCGTGTCATCACTCAAACCTCCTACTATAACCACATCACTCCTGTCCTGCAGCAGCTCCACTGGCTCCCGGTTAAATCACGCATCATCTTCAAAATTCTACTCCTCACGTTCAAAGCTATCCACAACCTTGCCCCTCCTTATCTATCTGACCTCCTACAAATCTCCATCCCATCACGCTCTCTCAGGTCCTCCTCTTCACTACAACTCCATGTACCCTCTGCCCGCCTCTCCACCATGGGGAGCAGGGCCTTCACCTGCTCTGCCCCTCACCTCTGGAACGCTCTACCGCCCGACCTTCGAAACACCACCTCCCTTTCTCTGTTCAAGACTGCCCTGAAAACCCATCTCTTTAGACTAGCTTATCATTAACTTTACTAAATGTATTTTTATCTTCCATTTTATATCCTTTATGTATTTTATATTTCAATTTGTCGCTGATAATGTTTGCTCTGTATTCACTGTGTTGGTTTGTTAAGTGTCCTTGGGTGTCATGAAAGGCGCTTTTAAATAAAATGATTATTATTATTATTATTATTATTATTATTATAAGGCGCTGCCTGTCCTACCGGGAGCAACTCGGGAAATAAGAAAAAAAAAAACAGCTGAAAAGTAGCTAAAAATGCAAAAAGAAGCTTAAATTACCAGAAGGAATTGAAGAGAGCAGGTTTTTGCTGAATTAGGCTGAAAAAAGTTTAAATGAGTGCAAAAATAAGGAATTAGATGAAAAAGCTAAAATTATCATAAAAACAGCTAAATAGTAGTTGAAATAGTAGAAAAAGCTGCAACTTGCAGAAATTAGCAAAAATTTATTAGAAGCACAAAAATGTTTCCTTTAGCAGAAAGGATCTGAAATTAGCACAAAACAGCTGAAATTAGCTGAAAACAGGTGATTATTTTTACATTTGCACAGGTGATTATTTTTACATTTGCACAAGGAAGCTGAAAGAAGCTGAAGAACAAAATATGAAAGGAGCAGTAGAAGGCTGTAAACACATCTAAAGATCTGAAGGATGGAAAATGAGCTCCATTCATTTCCTATGAGGGAAAAATGGCAGAAAAGGCTAAATATTTCAAAAAGCTAAAGCTGCACCAATACTAAAAGTCATAGCACCCTTCAGAACGAGCTGAATGCTTTGATACCTAAATTGCTGAAATAGCTTAAAAACTGTGGGGCGAGAATCAAAAACTGTACAGAATAGTTAAAGTAACGAGAAGTGTGAATGATGAATATGAACAGGATTACAACAGTGTGAATGCTCAACATAAAATAACTGGCCCACAGCTTCAAGTGTATAAACTGTTTGTATCAGAAGAGCTCCTCAACACAAACACTGAACGCTTGTAAATGAGATTTTAAATCTCCAAACTGCTGCTTTAAGACTGTTGAGGGTTAGCAACGAGACAAAAAGACAAAGCTCCATCTGCAGCACTCGGCCTTCATTCGGTGCGTATTTGGGTCATTTGTTTCAGGGGTTGGGGATCCATTAGAGCGGGGGTGTCTGCGAGAATCTCACCACGGTCCTGTCCTCTGAGATTACACTCAGGCAGGAAACCATTTCGACAGCTGGCCCGGCTCCTCCACAGCACGGCGCTGAAAATAGAGTTTAACCACAAACACCCACAGTTTTGTGCTCCGTCCCTCCGACACGTTTTATTAATCACAGAAACTGTTCGGAGTCATAAACAGCTGCAGCTTGTGTCGTCAGAGTGAATCGTGTTTGTGGCAGCTGTGGGGATGAAACAGATAAGAATTTTATGGCACAACCTTTTTCCCAGCGTGTCATTTTTTACCTTTTGTCCCGAGCTCGTGAAACGTTTGTGCTCCATAATCACAGGCAGCAGTAATATTCTCCATTTATATTGAATGACCTTTCCTTGCCACGATGCAGCACTGAACGGGAGATCACAGTGTCCTCTGCTCGTTTAATCATCCACGCTGCCTTATTTCATTGTCGAGGCGCTTGGCCGATCGGTGCCAAAAGATAAAGGTTATCTTACGGCGTGAGCCGAGCTAATCTCTGCAACATCATCGACATATTTCAGCGTTATTGTCACCCTGAGCCAATTCGCACAGACATCACTGATCAGCTGAATCGATGGCAGAGAGCAATAACAAGGCTGGAGCAGGTAAATTCACCCAGTAAGGTAAATTAATCATTTATTAGCCTTGATTTAACCAGGCAAACCCCACTGAGATCACAGATCTCTTCTTGAAGGGAGGCCTGGGCCTGAAGGCAGACGAACAGGCAGGTTCACGGAGAAAACCCAAACTGGGGATTGAGTCCAGAACCTTCTTTCAGTGAAGCAACAGTCATGCTAGAGTGGAACAATCTGTAAAACCCAGAAAACAAACATGTCAAGGCAACACAACCGTTAACTCCAACAGAATAAACTAACTGCTGTATTAAACCGACTGTATGCTTAAAGTCTCCATCCGCTTTTCTGTCGTGGAGTTTCAGAAGCAACAGGTCCAGGAGAGAAACCGAACCCTCTCCCCAGCTCCTGAGGAATCCCAAAGCATTCCCAGAGAGGACGTATAATCCAGCCAGCCAGCTCTGGGTCGGACCTGGGTCTTCCTTGTGGGTCATGCCCAGAAAACCTCTGAAGGAGGCGTGCAGGAGGCATCAGATGAACCACATCAACTGACTCCTTTTGATGTAGAGGAGCAGCAGCTCTACTCCGAGCTCCCTCTCGATGACGGAGCTCCTCACACTGTCTCCAACGCTGAGCCCCCACCACCCACCCCCCCTGTGAAAGATGCTCATTTCAGACACTTGTATCTGGGATCTTCCAACCCTCAGCTGTGGTCATGATCCAAACCTCTTGACCACAGCTGAGGATTGAAACATAGACAAGACCAGTAAATCCAGAGCTTTGCCTTACGATTCAACTTGTCCTTCACCATGACCGACTGAAGCAACACCCTCATTACAAGTACTGTAGTCCTCGACTTACGACGGTCTCGAGTTACGACGTTTTGCGATTACGATGCATCGCCCATAAAAAATAAAAAAAAAAATATATATATACAGGTAGTCCCCGATTTACGAGCGCTCTGATCTACGAGGTTCCGGACTTACGAGCTGGCGAATTTTTTGAAAAAACGCAAAAAATACTGAGTTTTTCTGTGTTTTTTCACCACAGTTCGTTAGCTAAACATGTGGACACACGTTTCCGATCATTTTTATGCACTCATAAGCAGTTTTTCGATGAAAAACGAGTGTTCGTAGTCGCGCTAGCAAAACCGTTCCAATTTACGAGCGAAATTCCGGACTTACGAGACACGTGGCGGCCGTTCCAAATTACGAGATTTCCGGTTTACGAGCGCCTCGTTGTAACGGAACTCGCTCGTAAATCGGGGACTACCTGTATATATATATATATATATATTGAAATTTTATTTAGAAAAGCCGAGTTACGCAGATTCCGGTTTTACTTCGTAAACGTAGCTGCGAAGGAATTCTGCCCTAAAAAAGCTAAGTCTGGTCCTCTGGACATTCAACAAAACAAAACTGTACATAGTACAACTTACTGTTACTGTGTGTACTGTGAACGCGGTTTTACATTGTAAACGAATACAGAGGATGGACCGAGCTGGACGGCTGTTTTACGACGTAAACGCAATAGAGAATACGGAGGAGGGACGGAGGAACGGCTTCACCAGCATACCAGTAGGAAAATATTTTTTTTCCCTTCATTACGGCTCCCAAATGTATGTTTTTTGATAATTATGTAGGGTACTGTGTTAGGATAGGCTAAGTGCTTGGTAAAATACAGTACTGTACATGCATATGGTTCAGTATGTACGTATGTTCCGACTTACGTCGAAATTCGGTTTACGACGACGCGTAGAAACGGATCTCCGTCGTAAGTCGAGGACTACTCCCCATGGATGATGCTCCTCAACCTCTCTCTAAGGCTGACTTATGAAGGAAGCTCATTTAAGCTGCTTGACCCAAACCTCATGAGCACAGGTGAGGGTTGGAAACAGACAGACAGGTAAAGCTTTGCCTTTCCACCCAACTCTTTCTTCACCACAACCGACTGAAGCAACGCCCTCATTACTGAGGACCAGGTCCCCATAAGTTGATCCATGTCCAACTCCATCCCACCTGATAGTGGGATGGAACAAGATGCCCAGATACTTGAACTCCTCCACCTGAGGTAAAGACTTCCCCCTGACCTGGAAGACCCATTTAATTTAATTTAATTCAATTCAGTTTATTTATACAGTATAGCGCACAACAGACGTCATCTCAGGGCACTGATTGAGAACCAGGCCCGTGCTTAAAGTGAGTGTAGTTTATATCTCTTTAGGTTTAGACCTGCTTTCAGTAATGTTTCTTGGTGTTTTTTTAGGCTCAGTCAGAGCTTTTCATTCAGCTGCAGAGGCAGAAATACACGAAACGAGCTGAGACTTAGGCTACTCTTGATTGCACAACATTCAGTCTGATCTAAAACGACAAAACTTTAAAAAGTCAGCTTCAATTCAGAGAAAACCTCTGAGGCTGTTTCTTCCCCTCACCTTCCTGCTGTTTGCTTTTTATAATAAGACGAACACTCGCCGCTCTCCAGTCCTCCGAAGACCATAAATAAAAAATAAAGGACGTTTAAACTAACCGTGTTTCATCGACGTTTCCAGTGACAGAAAAATGTGGCTGTTTTTTCTTCTTCTGTCAAACTGATTCTTAGAAAGTTTTGAAGAGGAATCAGTAATTATGACAAGAACAAACTGTTTTAAACTGTCATTTAGTATGAAATATTTAAAAAACATATTTAATCTTTTATTTTACTTCCAGAAAATAAAAAACAAGTACATTGGTGTATTCATTTTTATAGTAACAGCACAATATAAAAGAGGAAATTGTAAAAAATAAATAAATAAATAACATATCTATATATATCTATGTATCCGGTTTCCTCCCACAGACCAAAAACATGCATGTTAGGCTGATTGGTAACTCTAAAAATTGACCCTGGGTGTGAGTGAGACAGGTCCCTCTTGTAAATGAGTCCCCGTGGTTCAACGAGGCTAGCCTGTATAAATAAAGGTTGAATGAATTGAATGAATGAATATCTATATATATATACACTGTAGCTAGCTATATCTATATCTATATATATAGCTAGCTATATATTTATATCTATATCTATAGCTACATATCTATATCTGTATATATATCTATATATGTATATCTATATATCTATATATCTATATATATCTATATCTATATATATCTATATATATACATACAGTATAGATAGATAGATAGATAGATAGATAGATAGATAGATAGATAGATAGATAGATAGATAGATAGATAGATAGATAGATAGATAGATAGATAGATAGATAGATAGATAGATAGATAGATAGATAGATAGATAGATAGATAGATAGATAGATAGATAGATAGATAGATAGATAGATAGATAGATAGATAGATAGATAGATAGATAGATAGATAGATAGATATAGATCAGGCACGTATACGTGTGGCGTGGAATAAATGGCATCTACTCGCTTCTATACTGATGCGGCGCGACACCCCACTACTCCTACGTTCAAGACTCTATGGCTCAGTGATACGTCCTGTGCTGTTGTATGGCGCAGAAACATGGCCAATGACAACAAAACTCGAACAGCAACTTCACCGAACCGACATGAAAATGCTCCGATGGATGCAACGCATTAGTCTTAAAGATCACATCCAATCGACCGAAATCCTGCGTCGAGCAGGCTTATGTGCGATTAAGGACGCATGCCGGCGACACCGTTTGCGGTGGTTCGGTCATGTTAAACGAAGTGAAAACAGTGCTATACTTGCTATTGAAAACCTTGAAGTACCTGGCACCCGTCCCAAAGGCCGTCCGAAAAAGACCTGGGCGCAAACGATTCAACAAGATCTGAAAGCGCTGAACCTCAATGAACTGGACGCAACTGACCGCCTAATCTGGCATCAAAAACTTGCGACAAAGATGTAGTGTCCCACCCCGGAATCGGGAAAACGGACGTTAAACGAAGATAGATAGATAGATATACACAGAGGATTTAAATGAAACCCATCCATCCATCCTCTTTACCCACTTTTTCCTTCTCAGGGCGCGGGGGTCACAGAGGTGGGGGACACCTGGACAGGTCTCCATTCCATCACAGGGAAACAGAGGCAAACAAGACAAACATATGGTCTGTGTACTACGGAGCCCCCCAGGGGACGTGGAAAAAAAAAAATTTCTTTGCGTGAGCACGCAAACGTTTGCGTGCGCACGCAAAACTATTGCGAGGTAACGCAAAACCTTTTGCGTGGGAACGCAAAACCCTTTGCGTTCCCACGCAAAAGGTTTTGCTTTACAGACACCATGGGAGGGGTTCCTTTAAAAGGAATGTGGACTCAGTAATACAAGCATGTCACAATAGCCCAACCAGTAACGCATCGGCTTGCCGCTCCAAAGGTCACGGGATCGATTCCCAGTCGGGACAACATATTTTTTTTTTAGATTATTTATTCATTCCAGATTAAGAAAACAGAAGAAAACTATTTACAAAACAACAATAAAAACTTTCAATTATATAATCATTCCTCTTTCTTATTTTGCTTAATGTCACAGAATAAACACAATAAAAACCTGTATTATCTGCAGCATTGTTGTTTGTGGCTCAACATTACGACAATGGAGCAGACAGTACCCTCAATTTAATTGAATTTTGAAATCATATATATCAAATATAAGGATGTCCAGTGTGTGCTGCAGTGGTAAAAGTAATTTTCCGTTGTATATTTCACGTTCAAGCTCCGTGGAATCAGCTGCGCTCTGTTTGTCCCTCTGAACTTGTGATTCTGTGTCAGAATTTCAGGGATAAGTTAAAAACCATTAAGCAAAATAAGAAAGAGGAATGATTATATAATTGAACGTTTTTATTGTTGTTTTGTAAATAGTTTTCTTCTGTTTTCTTAATCTGGAATGAATAAATAATCTAAAAAAAAAAAAAGTTGTCCCGGCTGGGAATCGATCTCGTGACCTTTGGAGCGGCAAGCCGATGCGTTACTGGTTGAGCTACAGTGACATGCTTCATTACTGAGTCCACATTCCTTTTAAAGGAACCCCTCCCATGGTGTCTGTAAAGCAAAACCTTTTGCGTGGGAACGCAAAGGGTTTTGCGTTCCCACGCAAAAGGTTTTGCGTTACCTCGCAATAGTTTTGCGTGCGCACGCAAACGTTTGCGTGCTCACGCAAAGAAAAAATTTTTTTTCCACGTCCCCTGGGGGGCTCCGTAGTGTACCACTGCACCACCGTGCCGCTTAAATAAAATCCCAGATTTTAAAATGAGAAATGCCACTAACCAGTAATGTCCTTAAGTTTGATTCAGAAAGAAGCAGTTAGATTTCCTTTATTAAATGAATGCATATCACCCGCCGCCCTTCACGCCAGACTTTCACATCAAGATGTTGAAAAATAACAGTGTTGGAGCTATACCCAAATATTTATAGGAATCAACAAACTCCCTATTGAGTTTGTTGATTCCTATAAATATTTGGGTATCCTGGTCGAATCGCATCTCTCTTTTAAGCTCCATGTGGAAAAGAAACTGAAAGTTAAACTGGGTTTCTTTTTCAGAAACAGATCATGTCTAACACTGAATGCTATGAAACACCTTGTATCTGTGACTTTCCTTCCCTCCATTGATTACGGTGACATTCTCTACATGAATGCTCCTACAAGCACCCTGCAGATGTTGGATGTTGTCTATCATGGTGCACTAAGATTCATAACTGGCTGTGATTATCGTACCCACCACTGCACCCTGTATTCACTGGTTAACTGGACATCATTAACCTCACGCAGACTCTTCCACTGGTACATTTTCATCTTTAAATCACTTCTTGGTCTGCTGCCCTCATACATCTCCTCCTACATGTCTTTGCGTGAGTGCAGCTACAGCGTGCGCTCTCAGGACATGATTACCTGCAGTGTTCCGTCAGTGAGGACTGAACTTGGCAAAAGGGCCTTCTCCTACTCTGCTCCTGCTTCATGGAATATCTTACAAAAAGATCTGAAGCTCTCGACCTTGACTTCTCTAAATGGTTTTAAGAATCTGTTGGAATCCTGGCAAAAACCAATGCAGACATGTTCCTGTTTTTGATTTTCTACATTTGCCTTATAATCTGTCTGTTTTGCTACTTTGATATCTTTGTTTTAATTTGTTAAAAAAATCTGTATTTCTCTCTTATGTTTGTCTATTGTTGATTGTTCAAGGAAAATCTACTGTTGCTGTTGTCATCATTCTTTAGTTTGTAGACAGGTCTCTCTTGTAAATGAGTCCTCGAGGCTCAATGAGATTAACCTGACGAAATAAAGGTTGAATGAATTTAACCCATTATTCAACTACACTGCATCCAAGTGCACCGAATTTTAGCTCAGTAGCTTTAAAACTTACTGAGTCGTGGACATTTTTGCTTTTACTTATGGTGATTAGCGGTGGCGGCCATCTTGAAACAGATCGACTCCACAAATGTGTGCGTCAAAGTTTCACTAAAATCCATCCAGTGGTTCGGCAGATGTTTCACCAACAGACAGACACGGGCAAAAACAACGTCGCCCATCTTCAGCTTTCGTAAACAACAAACCTGTGTTTGTGTAGGACGCACACGTGCGCTGCGTCTAAAAGCTGCTGTGGCACAGCAGCTGTTTACAGAAGGTAAACAGCTGCTGCTGCACCAAGAGGCTGATAAATAAAACATGCGGAGGATCTGTGAGTTTTGGAGCTTGTGACCGACGCAGAGCACAAATAAAGACATTAAATAAAGACATGATCTGCTTTATTTGCACTGCAGCTCGTTCCCCACCGAGCCGCGCAGTAAAGATCTGCTGTGGTTATCAGAACAGGAGCTTTATAACGAAGCAATCTTCTCTTCCTCCAACCGTGAAAGGGCCCCAAGACCAATTACTGAGCAGCTCCCCAGCTGAAGGGACGCCTCCTTCCTCCGTCCTCTCATCTCCTGCTCCAAATGACACGCTTTGTGTCGGAATCAAGCGTTTTGCTGTTAATAAGCACAACCAACACTGCAATTATGGACCGGAAAGTTTGTCCAGCACAGGGGAGAAGCTCGAGTAGTGGAGGACTTGTGCTTTCTGAGCCAAGGGGAGTAATAGAATTTTATGCCGGGGGGGACGGGGGGCGAATCGGTGAATCTGAGGAGCAGTTTACTGAACGAAGGAGGAGCTCTTTGTACAACAGGTTTGAAGAAGCAGTCTTTTTACCCAGGAGGCTCAGCGGGGTTTATAAGGCCGAGCTGAAGACGCAGCGGGGGTCCATCCGTTGTCCTCGTGTTTCCGTGGTGATTCTGCTTCAACAGACTCTACTGGTGGAAGCACGTTCCTGCTGCAGAGCGAGGGTTACCTCATCTCTGAGAGGAACACTTTACGTAGAGAAAACACAAGCCTTGAAGGAATGCATATCGCCCGCCGCCCTTCATGCCAGTTTCAGATCATCATCTCATCTTGTAGTGCTCAGAGTACATTTTGTGAAGGACTCTCAGCTACTACCACATCAGATTTTAGCTCAACGCCTGTAAAACTCACTGAGTCGTGGCCCTTCTTGTGTTTTCAATGATCAGTTGGCTGTAGCAGCCATCTTGAATTGTACCGGCGACTGCAAACGTTATTCATTGGTAGATGTTCAACCAGTGACTGTGTCGGCAGGTGAGAATACCCAGTGAAGAAATGTTTTGTTGATTTCTTTGAAGCTGAAGGCTCATACAGGGGGAATTATAGGTCTCTGCAGCAGATGTGGCAGCTCAGCTGGTTCTGATCACTGACCTTTACGTTATTAGGTCCGTTTCCCTCGTCCACATCACCAAATGTCTGAACAGATCTCTGCTGACAACGGAGCAGAGGCTCGTTCGGCTGCTTCTAATTAAGTTCAACAGTTTGGTGGGAAATTAAAAATACTGCCGTCCCACTCTCGGATCATTCATGACGCCGAGGTCTCGTCTCTGAGACTGGTCAGACTCTGATAAATTAATTCCTGCTCATCTCAGGTCTGTTAATTATATGAAGATGCAGATTACTGTATTGTGTTTCAATCTGAAAATAATCTACAGTGCACAGAAATTAAGATTTTAAAATCGCCCCTCCTCTTTGTGCTGCATTACAACACCACATACAGAACACCATGGACTTTGTGGATAAGGTGAGGGATGTCATCATGGAGACTGATGAAACAATGGTCTCTTTTGATGTCACATCACTCTTTACTTCCTGTTGATGAGGCAGTAGAGGTGGTCTGTTTAAGGTTAAAATCAGACACCACTCTGAACAGCAGGACCACACTTTCCACAGAACAACTGTGTCAACTCTTGAAACTGTGCCTGCAGTCAACCTACTTCACATATGGGGAGCAATATTATAGGCAGAAACATGGGTGTGCTATGGGGTCTCCAGTTTCTCCTATTGTTGCCAACCTGTACATGGAGGAGGTAGAAAAGAGAGCATTAACATCCTTTTCAGGGAGACCACCAAGTCATTGGTTCAGGTATGCTGACGACACCTGGGTTTAAATTAAGGCCCAGTTTACACGAACACGGTGGGGGGAAACGGAGGTTTTGGGTATGTTAATTAAAGGAAAGAGTTTTGCGTTGACACGGGCGAATTCTGTGGATATGACTCCCCCCGCCCTCATGAATTGACTGTAGTTACCATGCCGGGCCATTAGATGGCACTGTGAATTTTTGAACCTTCACTATTGCGCATGCGTGCTGCGTCAGTCTGTTTTCCTCTCTGGCTAAAAGTTCAGCTAACTACAAGTTGTTGTCAACAAGTTAACAACAAGTTAAAGCTGGAATTTGGATAAGAGTCGACAGATTTGACACCAAGTGGGACCCGCTTCATCTAACAAGCTGCACACCAGTTGCTGAGCGGACCAGAACCGAGTGACGATGTCGGACTTTAGTCCGTGAGAATCAGCTGATTTACAGCAGCGCTACAAGGTAAACAATGTTCTTAATAATGTTTCCTTGTGTTTAGTTCGATCACAGAACAACCAACTGAGGTTTTATTTTTATTTTTTTCCTGCGAGGTCGAAGCTGTCGTTCCACGAAGCGGACCGGTTCGGATGTGGGTCCAGTGTCCACCAGGATGAAAACAACAGAGTCCAGTTCATTAAAGTTCGGTTAACGTGTTTTTAAAAGTGTTCAATTTAATTCTCAGTGTTTGTGATATACAGTTTGTGGTGTTGAATAAATAAATAAATTAAAAATCAACCTGGTGTCTTCATTTTCAACATGCAGCATGTTAGGCATGACGTAATGAGTCCAGATAGATTAATTTAGCTAAGATAAATTTATATATCTCCCACGCTAACATAAATACTGTTTATTATTGTTAAACTGTTATTATATAGCACATTTAGTATGTTATAGTGCAGCGTGACACGTGAAATGTCCGCCTGCCTCGTTAACAGCGACAACTGGATCCAGCTGTCTCTCTTCCAACACAGATGCAGGTAATTCAGGTGTAGAATAATTAAATATGAGAATCAAAATATATTCCATCAGCTGTAGTTCAGAAAGTGGTGCGTGTCCAGTCCACCGCCATTGTTAGAAATGCCGGCTGTCCGCGCGTGCGTGCTGCTCACATGTGTTCAAACAAAAGTTCAGCGGGAGATGTTTATGTTATCAACAGGGGGTCAGCGAAAAACCTCCACCCTGAGCCGTGGGTTCAAAAACCATTGGATTCAAAGAGGGGGGCTACTGGTCTCGTGTAAATGATCAGTACAAACGCAGAGAGAAAGGAGCGGTTTCACTCAAAATACGTGCAGTGTAAACGGGGCCTCAATCTCAGGAAGGATGGCCCAGCACACATCATCAAGTCAGGACTCTGCGGTCTACACTCATCTCCAGGCCAGTGGTCACTCTTTCAGGGATGAAACGATGTTCACATCCTTGATAGAGAGGAACGATGGTTTGAGAGAGGAGTAAAGGAGGCCATCTTTGTGAAAAGAAACCGTCCATCATTAAACAGAGGTGGAGGCCTCCGGGTTCAACTGTCCCCCTCTTACAATGCTGTTATTGCTAGTATCACTCAGCCCTCTGTGAATAGCAAACAACCATCAGGGTGCTAATGATCCATCGTTAGGCTGATGGTCCTCCTTGATCATGTGAGCAGCTGGTTTCAGGCTGTCATCAGCCAACTGGTTGATCCACTGTGAGAGGGTGCTATTTATAAGACTGAGCTGAATACAGCATCTCAGACTGAGGAAGTCTTTCGGACGAAAGACGAAACGTTTCTACATTTTTTTTTTTTAATGTCCAAAGGACCAGACTTAGCTTTTTTAGATTTTTCTACCTGGATTATTGAACATGCATCACGGTGCATTACAATGATTCGAGGAACGTGTTGTGTATTTATTGCCCGCCGCTGAAGAGATGTTTGTTATGTCTGTCTGTCTACTGTTAGCAAAATGTCTCATCAACTAGAGCAGGGGTCTGCAACCTTTACAATCAAAAGAGCCATTTTACGCCTTCGTTCACTAAATTAAAAGTGTTCAGAGCCGCAACATGCTACAACTGTGGTTATCAACTGGTGGTCCATGGGCCACTTTAGGTTTGTTGGAAGGGGCTTTTGTGGCCACTAGGGGTCACATTATAAAGATAAAATAACTAATAATATCTATTTTTACAATTTAAGACAAGTGAAAAAAAAAAAGATTTTAAAGAGAGGGTTTGTTAATTAATAAAAACTATGAACTATACAAACCTAGGTTTTTTTAATTGTGGAAAAATGAATTACGTATAGAAATAAAGCATAACGTTAAAGCTTTACTCCTTGTACTTGTTCCAATATCCACATATTAGCAAATGAAATGACATAAAAACTGCTAAAACTAGTAATTTTTTGTTGTTTGCAGAACAACCAATTCAGGTTTGGTCAAAACTTGAAAGAGCTGCTGCAAAGGGACCAAAGAGCCGCACGTGGCTCCAGAGCCGCAGGTTGCAGACCCCTGATCTAGCCATACATATATCACAGATGAAGCCAACCAAGTCTAGCGCAGATACGAGCTTTCAGAAATTAGGGGGAGCGGTGGCGCAGAGGTTAGAGACGGTGGGCCTGTGATCGGAAGATTGCCGGTTCAAGCCCCGGTACCGACAACATCATAATGTGGGTGGAAAAGGTGAAACACCCACACCTTCATTCGCCCCACTCTGGGCCTCTGAGCAAGGCCCTTAACCCCCACCATCTGCTACCTAAACAGGTCTCTCTTGAAAATGAGTTCTTGTGGCTCAATGAGACTACCTGTATAAATAACGGGTAGAAAAATTACTGGCACTCAACCATTTTGCCTCTGTTACTATCTTCCTCCATGGCAATGAGGTGCATCGGGGTGGGCTGCTTTTGACCAACCTTGCCACCTCGGTCCATTCAGAAGTCACACCAAGGCAGCCAGAAGGGATCTCGGTGCCAGAGTGAGGAGTCTTTTAAAATAGTCTATTGATTTTTGGTCATGGACCATAAAAAGTTTGCTTCCACACAGAGTCCAATATAATTTTATAAAAAGAGCATTTATTTCAAATATTTTTTTTCTGCTTCAGAGATTGAAGCACATTGTAAAGCAACAATACAATGTTCAGAAAATATAAGTGTGATGTAATATTTTTAAAATCTTTTTAACATGTTTTTTGTTGTAATACTGGAATATTCTGCATGTATACTAAAATAAGAAATTTTAAAATTGTACAAATCTGTACCATAAAACTTGACAGAGAATAAAAAGGAGGCATTCTCTCACTGCACCAAACACAGATTGCTAGTTTTCCTCTGGAACAGGGAGAAAGACTGAAACAACCCCGCCAAATGATAATAATAATAAAAAAAAGATAAAAATTATGATATAAAGCTGATGGTTCAACATTAGGCAGTGACGTTCTTACAGCAGTCTATAAAAATGAAAACAACATTTTATGTTTCAATGGTCAATGGACAGAAAACTGTAAGAACATTAGAATGTCATCTGCAAAAAGTTGAACATCAGTTTATTACTGTGAAGCTGCAGCCAATAAAAGAACAATTACTGTTATAATAATCATGATGATAATAAAAGCAACACTAATAATTATAATATAATAACAATAAAAATAGATGGAACAAAAAACTATATGCTTGAAAAAGGATATTTTGTTTTTACCTTTCCTGGAACACCTTTTGTTATTTTCCCCATGTGCACATTTGATGTTTTAATGGCAACATGTGTTGATACAACAGATGTTGCTGCCAACATACATGATTTTCGACAAATGATGGTTATACATGGAATTCATAGGGAAAAACACAAGCACATTCAGCTGATCTACAGGTAATATGCTGGAAGAAACAGAAACTCATTTTTTAAGAATGTTCAAGGTGAAGGTTGGATCCTCAGAGTGATATATCACGTCTTCTCTGTACACATAAGACAAGGAGAATACTTTGTTTTTCCAATATACCTTTCAAATTACAAAAACAAACAAACAAATAAAATAAGATATCGGAAAAATAAGGAAAATACACTGCGCTGTAAGAGTGTCCATTAGGTTTAAGGCAATTTTAAGAGCTCACAAAATTCTACTCATCGTAATCATTGGTTGAACAGGGAGGCGGTCATTCATGGGTTTGACTCGTTTGTATAATGGCTGCTAATGGTGGAAGTTCGGACACAAGGACTGTGATGGACAGGTTTTCATTAAGCATTTTCTTTGCAGTGAGAAATGAAAACAAACAAAATACACAGTTTTGAAACAGATTTCTTTCCAGGGTTTGTCTGTTTTCGGGAGTAGAAAAAATGTGACAATTCTCTAGTGTTTTCACAGATACTCCTACAGTCTTTGTGTTTACTGGTCTGTGAAGCTACTGAAGTTAGTGGTCTCTATCTTCAGTCTTTTGTGTGTGTTTACCCCTGGAGTTGTTTAATTATTATAAGGCCACCATACTTTGAAGGTGCTCTAGGCATCTTCAGAGTATCAACAACCCAGAGTTGACTAACCCATCAAAATCAGAGTATCTGCTCTTTTCGACAACAAAACAACATATTTGACCTTTCTGAGACATCTTCAGTGTTTGTGTCTCTAAGCAGGCAATTGCCGGATCTCATTCAAACTTTTTTCTGTTAATTTACTTTCATCTTGCTCCTCCTTCTCTCCTTAGAGAGACAGCAAAGCAAAATCTGCCCTGCTCAGGAACTGTTAAAGTAATGCAATCTCTCTGAGGAACTATTGAGGAAGTACATGAATCTAGTCCATAAAAGCATACAAAACCTATTTTACACACAGTTTGCTATAGGCAAGTCTAACTGATGATAAAGCAACACTTTTTCCATCAAACTTCTTCCAGATAAACACATTGGTGACATAAAAAATCTCCCAGCCCTGCAAAAGAAACAGAGTAAAGGAACTAGACAAGAGAAACTTAAGGAAATTGGGAGCAGTTCAACTCTAAGCATTCATTATGTGTTCATTGACAAACTGACACAAAGTGCCAGCCAAAGAGAGGGAGAGTCGTTAACGTTCGCTGACAAATTGGCATGAACTAATCAGTTGGAAGATGGTGACAACTGGAAACTGGAGATAATTAACCCTTGATTAACATATCTTCTTGGAATCAATACATCAAGAATCAGGGGTGTCCATCGCCAAGGAAAACCGCTGTTAAGAGTCTTCATCGTCATCAGCATCAAGAACAGAGCCGTCTTTGGTCCCGTACAAATCTGCCAGCTTCTTAAACCTTGGCCCCCAACTTTGCAGATAGTCATAATCCAAGTCAGACTCTGTTGTGACAGACTCGAGCGAACTCAGAGACCCAGCCAATGATCCTCTACCCTCATAGCCGTAGATCTGAATGGAGTCATAAGGAGGGGCAGTGGGGTCACTGTCAGCTTCTGCAATTCGAGTCTTGATGAAGTCATCAACGTCGACACTATTCGCTGCAGGATGCCCAACGCCCGGCCTGAGGGGATATTGAAGTTCTGGTTTGATGTCCTTCCTAGGCAGGAAACCGTTGGCACCATCTGGGTTCTGGTAAAAACACAGAGCATTCAAATAAAGATGGTGTTATAAAGCTGGAAAAATGGAAAAAGTACAAATTTAATTTGCTATTACCGGTAGATAAAGAAACAACATGTATGGATATTGGAGAAAAAAATTGGAATGGTGACAGTATTTGGTAGCAATACATAACACACTTTGGTACATACCCAGTAAATACCTGGCATGTACTGGGTAAATACAAGCTATTAAGCACATAGTATGTACTTTCTAAGACCTGAGTATGTACCCAATAAGAATCAGATATGTACCAGGTACTGACCCAATAAGTTTGAAATGAATACCTGGTACATATTTTAATGTCCTACTCAGCAAATCAAATTAATGAAGTTTGATTTTTGAAGTACATGATTTTTTTATCATGTCCTGGACGAATATTCACCACCAGCATTTTGAAGTACAGTACGCACAAGCCCAATCATGTGTGCACTACCCCAGTAAACAAACTTGTCAGACATAAATAAACCAAGCACACTTTGTCTTTCATTTTTCTTTGTCGCTTTTCACCGTTCATCAAACTTCCTTCATTCAAGTTTTAGTTAGATACAATTGTTCTGTTTAGCTTGCAGGCCAGAAACACTGGTTTGATTCAGGCACAGCTAGAAGTGCAAAAGTCACTCATAACTTCTCAAGTAACTTGGGCATTTGTAAATAGTTCTGCCAGCCAAGACCGCCAGACTTCACCACCAAGATCCAGCTAGTGGGCTCGCTACTGAGAAAACCTGCAGTTACTGCACCTGCTGTACAGTTAGGACCAGATTAGAAAAAACCCAGCCAAAGCTAAGAGGGCCTCATAGGAACACCACCCTTTGAGACGCCTTCAACGCTTCATGGCTCCCACCCGGTACTCCTCTGTACCTGCTGCACTTTCTTGGACATCTCCCTAAAACCTCTGCATCCTAAGCTGGTGTTTCTTATGGTGCCTACTGAGTCAAGAAATAAGTCACTGATCAGCAATTTCTCAGGAAAAAAAACCAAACTAATTTAGGGTAATTTATGAAGACTGATAATCATATATACAACTGATTTATAGTTTTTCCTTCTTCTGAAGGTGGTGCTCCGAGGCTAGATAATTTATGAATGATTAATAATTCATATCTTATCCATTTTATAACATATGCCACTGCAATAAGTATGTGCCTGGTAAGAACCAGGTAGGTGCCAGTTAAGAACTTGACACTTACCAAAATTATCATGTATGTATGAAAAGCTACTAACAATTCCGAAGAAAAGGTCCTGGAAAGATTTTCAAAAAATTACTGAGTGGAGTTTAGTCCATTGGCAACCTTGACCTTGACCTCTCTAAATGGCTATAATAATTTGTTGGACTTCTGGCTAGAACCGATGCAGACAAGTTCCTCTTTTTAGTTTTCTACATTTGCCTTATAATCTATCAGTTTTGCTACTTTTTTGACATCTCATTTTAACTTAAAAAAAAAAAAATCTGTATGCCTCTTTTATGATTGTCTATTGTTGTCACTGTTGTCCACTATTGTCATCATTCTTTGTTGAAAACAGATCTCTCTTGTAAATGAGTCCTCGAGGCTCAATGGGATTAAACTGTAAGTAGCAAGTAAGTACAGGTCCTTCTAAAAAAATAGCATATTGTGATAAAGGTCATTATTTTCCATAATGTAATGATAAAAATGAAACTTTCATATATTTTAGATTCATTGCACACCAACTGAAATATTTCAGGTCTGTTATTGTTTTAATACTGATGATTTTGGCATACAGCTCATGAAAACCCAAAATTCCTGTCTCAAAAAATTAGCATATTTCATCCGACCAATAAAAGAAAAGTGTTTTTAATACAAAAAAAGTCAACCTTCAAATAATTATGTTCAGTTATGCACTCAATACTTGGTCGGGAATCCTTTTGCAGAAATGACTGCTTCAATGCGGCGTGGCATGGAGGCAATCAGCCTGTGGCACTGCTGAGGTGTTATGGAGGCCCAGGATGCTTCGATAGCGGCCTTAAGCTCATCCAGAGTGTTGGGTCTTGCGTCTCTCAACTTTCTCTTCATCCCACAGATTCTCTATGGGGTTCATGTCAGAAGAGTTGGCAGGCCAATTGAGCACAGTAATACCATGGTCAGTAAACTATTTACCAGTGGTTTTGGCACTGTGAGCAGGTGCCAGGTCATGCTGAAAAATGAAATTGTCATCTCCATAAAGCGTTTCAGCAGATGGAAGCATGAAGTGCTCCATAGCTAGCTCAGCTAGCTATCACGAGATTTTGGGGTCAATGCATGCATTGACCCTGCCCTTGATAAAACACAGTGGACCAACACCAGCAGCTGACACGGCACCCAGACCATCACTGACTGTGGGTACTTGACACTGGACTTCTGGCATTTTTGTATTTCCTTCTCCCCAGTCTTCCTCCAGACTCTGGCACCTTGATTTCCGAATGACATGCAAAATTTGCTTGCATCCAAAGAAAGTACTTTGGACCAGTGAGCAACAGTCCAGTGCTGCTTCTCTGTAGCCCAGGTCAGGCACTTCTGCTGCTGTTTCTGGTTCAAAAGTGGCTTGACCTGGGGAATGCGACACCTGTAGCCCATTTCCTGCACACGCCTGTGCACGGTGGCTCTGGAATCGGCCCTTCTCCACAATCTTCCTCAGGGTCCGGTCACCTCTTCTCATTGTGCAGCGTTTTCTGCCACACTTTTCCCTTCCCACAGACTTCCCACTGAGGTGCCTTGATACAGCACTCTGGGAAAAGCCTAGTCATTCAGAAATTTCTTTCGGTGTCTTACCCTCTTGCTTGAAGGTGTCAGTGATGGCCTTCTGGACAGCAGTTAAGTCGGCAGTCTTACTCATGATTGCAGTTTTGAGTAATGAACCAGACTGGGAGTTTTTAAAAGCCTCAGGAATCTTTTGCAGGTGTTTAGAGTTAATTTGTTGATTCAGATGATTAGGTTAATAGCTCGTTTAGAGAACCTTTTCATGATATGCTAATTCTTTGAGATAGGAATTTTGGGTTTTCATGAGCTGTATGCCAAAATCATCAGTATTAAAACAATAACAGACCTGAAATATTTCAGTTGGTGTGCAATGAATCTAAAATATATGAAAGTTTCATTTTTATCATTACATTTTGGAAAATAATGACCTTTATCACAACATGCAATTTTTTTAGAAGGACCTACATGTGGTACAAATATTGTATGTGCCTGGTATACATCTAGTTGTAATGTATATTCATTTCACCACTTGCTTCTGCCAAGGACGGACGCTCCCCCTCCCACACCGCTTTGCTTTGCTGCTCTGTCTGTCTGGGAAACTGCTTCTAAGCCTCTCTTGCATATCTTCCGAACAAAAAACTATGGACTTATTTGGCCAGTTGGTCCCTCTACACAATTTGATAACATTTCTTCAAAGAGAAGGCAGGCTTTAGGTGAGCCGATTTGCCCTGTTGGCACGCACACAGCTGGATATCTCATCGACTTGAAGACTTGATGATGTGTCTATCTCTGCTGTCATCTGTGGATCTTAAGGACGCATATTTAATTGGATTTATGATAACTGGTTCCTGCTTTCTGGATTCAGCTGGTTGCTGGTTTTATCTACAATGGCCACATAATTTGGACATTTTGGAATTGTTTTTGGACCAACACAGACTCAAGGTAGATGTCATTATGTTCTGCCTGTACCCAAAACAACTGTGTGTTTATCTGCATCTGGCTCCCCTGGCTGACCTTGAAGACCACCTTATCTGAATATGCCTGGAGGACATGTAATCTGACACTCAACCCCGCCCATCGGGGAACTCCACCGTCAACCAGAGTGAACCAGCTGAATAAACATTCTGTCATCATTTCAGGTCTCTTGGATTCTCATTAGCGTTGACCTTGGCCATTCCCCGACATCCCTCGAGAATGTTTATGGATCTCATCGGAGGGAGCTGGCTGATTATTCCATCCTTATCAGAACTCTTACAGTGCCGTTGAAAACTTCTATGAACATTGCTCATCGTTCTCGTTTTCTCCCCCCATCTGCAGAATGTCTACGTCACTATGTGCTTCTTTGTGCGAGGTGTTTTTTAATATTACAATTTTTTTTTCTCAGGCAAGAAGAAAGATTTTAATAGGAATTGTTTCGCCTCCATTTGCTAATGTGTCTAATTCCATTACTTTTTTGTCTGTCTAAGCAGATCTCACTTGTAAATGAGTCTTCTATAGGCTCAATGTGACTTATCTGTCTAAATAAAGGTTGAATTAATGAATATTAATGTTTAAAATGTTCAGAGTTTTGTTTAACTGAATGGAAGTCTTTAACAATATGTTAATGTTAACACAGCAATAATATCAAAATTTGAAGTTTAGTCTGTTTTCTACTAGCACTTTGAGATTTTTATTAATGAAAAGTGCATTATAAATTGAATTCATTATTATTATTATTATTACTAACCACCACTTCCTTCAAAAACCACCACTTCCTTCAAAAATAAGATTACTTTTATCACTTTGTGCCTTTTTTACCTGCAGCGTTGCAATGTCGAAGGCTTCAGTATCCTCCTCTCCACCTCCTTCATCATCATAAGTAATGATATTCTCCCTGATATCTTCCTCTTCAAACAATATCAGGGGTTCTTTCTTCTGTCGTCTCAGTGCGACAAACAGCACAACTATTGCTACCAAAGAGAAACACACAAACATATTGTTTAAAACTGGTCTGGCATTTAATTAACACATCACATTTTTCTATAAAATGTTGAAAAGTAGAAACCATATAATATTTGTGTGGTTTTGGAAACTCTTAAAGTGTAATTTTGGGGCGGCCGTGGCGTAGTGGTAAGGGCAGTAGTCTCCCGATCGGAAAGTTGGCGGTTCGACTCCCGGGACCCGCACCATGTATCGTTGTGTCCTTGGGCAAGACACTTAACCCTGAGTTGCTCCCGGTAGGACTGGAAAGCACCTTGCATGGTAGTCTGCCGCCACCGGTTTATGAATGTGTGTAGCATTCAATATATGTGTAGCACTTTGAGATTTTCAGTAATGAAAAGTGCGTTATAAATTGAATTAATTATTATTATTAATTTTGGATTTAATTTAGTCATGGTGTCATATTCTGTTTTTTGGTATAAATCTTTTTTTTCACGTTTATTTCTTGTATTCATTTGTGTGTGTGTGTGTGTGTGTGTGTGTGTGTGTGTGTGTATCTCTAGACAGCCTCCATTCCTTGGTCCTGCCCATTCCTCTCTCACCTGTTCCCTGTTGTCATTAAATCCAGGTGTCAGCCTCTGTCCATACAGACTCTCAACCCTCACTTCTCTACAGCCTGGTACTGTTTTATACCCTGTCTTGGTCTCTTTTGTTTATCTTTGAATTGTTTTATTTGACATATTTTGCTTCCATGCCACCGTTTTATTATTATTATTATTTTTATTATAATTATTTGTGTAGTAATTTATTTTTTAGTGTTTATTTAAACTTCTCATGTTGGTCTGCTTTGTTGGGTCCAGTTACCTTTTAAGTAGTGAAATTCAGATTGTGCGTTATGTCATCATGGTACTGAGCAGGCAAAGCATTTTTTGTGACTGTGTTTACCAAAGTTCTTACTTTGTAGATTAGCGCAGCATAAACTAAATGTGGAGAAATACTTGTTGATTTGTAATTGTTTTACTGTTTTTGAAGCATGCTGTATGTACCTGTAATTTTAACATACATATATGCAATTATAGTTAGACCATCAAATGTAATAAGATACCCTGAACCACTCTCAGTCATTAGATCTGTGCAGAACAAAGACCTGAGGGTGTTTTATGATGCAAGTTCAACATAGGTATGCTTTCTTAAGCCAAATAACAGATTCAAAACAGGATTTTGAGGTAATAGTTTCTATAACTGTCAATATGATCTTATTTGTTAACCAGTCTTTCCTCTTTAGGTCGTGTGGTTATGAATAAACTGCACATTATTTGATGTTGACCCAAATAAACTCTGCCTCTTCATTTAAAATTTTGCATGAACACAGTGATCACTGTAGCAATTAAAAAGAGGAATTCTTTTAAAAAGCACACATGTTCCACCACAATAGAGATCATGTGATCTGTTAGACTTTGCTAATGAATTAGCTTAGCTAAAGATATTTTGGCTACTGTCATTATAAAGCTTTAGTCATAAGAATGCTTTTTGTTTCTCACCCAGAAGGATGACGATGCAGGCCAGTATAGCAATCAGAGCGCCGGTGCTGAGGCCAGCAGGCAGGATGTAGGGCTCCACGTTGCAGGACAGGATGGTGTGTTTACTGTCGCAGGAACAAACTCGGATGGTCAGCGTGTTGGTGCTGCTCATAGATGGGAAACCATTGTCATTTATCTCAATGGGAAGAAGGTAAATATCCTGAGTTAGACGACTGAATCCTTTCCGGAGCACATAGATGCTGGCCGTGCTGTCTGTAGAAACAAACAAACAAAAAACAAACAAGACGTGAAATAATGGATCATTTTGAGGTCAGGACATTTACCACATATATGATCTCATCAAAACATACTGTAAAATTCTAAGAAAGCAAGTAAATAAAATGTAAATGTTCTACATTGGTTCTACACGTTATTTTAATTTTCATTTATTGTGTAAATGCTGACTCAACATTTATGCAACTTCTTTCCTATTTGTTTATGTATATTATTTGAACTGTAACTACTTTCAAATACTTTCAGCTGTTTTAAACACCCAGGCCATTCAATCAACTTGTTCAGTATATTTCAGCTTTTGGAGACTGTTTTAATAAAAAAATAACTTTTAATCACAATTAAGTTAGTTATTATCTTGTCTCTTGTTAATTTAAACTTTTTGCAAGTTATGCTGCTTTTTGTAACTGTTTTGCTTATTTTAGGTGTTATCTCCTGTTTAGCTTTTAAGTATTATTTTCTTCAGTTTTAGCTGATATCTATTTTTCTGCAAAAGCTATTTTTTATTTTCTATCTGGTTAATTTAAACTTTTTGCTACAATTACATTGCTTTTATTTAAAAAAAAATTCTGGTTTTAGCTTTTAGCTACCAATTAACTAAATTTAGATTTTTTTTTTCATTCAACCTTCATGTAGGCAGTTTAATCTCATTGAGCCTCAATGACTCATTTACAAGAGAGACCTGGCTATTTAATTTTAGCTGCCTTTTAGCTAATGCTATGTTTTGCTTAGTTTTGGATTACAAATTTTAACCTTAAATTTTTTTCTGAATCGTTGAATTCCTTTACAACCTTTTTGCTAATGTAACACTTTAGCTTTTTGTGATAATTTTACATTTTGGATACTGTTTTAGTAAATTTAGCATTTAATTATCATTTAGTTTTTGTTTTTTTTCTTCTGTTTTACTAAAGTTAGATTTTAACTTTTCTCTTGGTAATTAAACATTTTGATAAAGTTGCGTTGCTTTCATAAACAGTTTTGCTAATTTTGGCTTTTAGCTACCATTTTGCTAGTTTTAAATTTTAGCTGCTGTTTTGCTAGTAGGCTACTATGCTTGTTTTGTTTTATAGCTTGCAGATTAAAGCATTTAGCCCCTGGATAAAGGCTTGTCCATATGTGCTCTTGGCACCAGGACACCCTAGGTCGCAGTTCGATGATCGACTTTGTTGTCGTCTCATCTGATCTGCGGCTGCATGTCTTGGACACTCGGGTGAAGAGAGGGGCGGAGCTGTCAACTGACCACTACCTGGTGGTGAGTTGGCTCCGATGGTGGGGGAGGATGCCGGTCAGACCTGGCAGACCCAAACGTATTGTGAGGGTCTGCTGGGAACGTCTGGCAGAGTCTCCCGTAAGACGGAGCTTTAACTCCCACCTCCGGGAGAGCTTTGAACACGTTCCGAGGGAGTCGGGGGACATTGAGTCCGAGTGGGCCATGTTCCGCGCCTCTATTGTCGAGGCAGCTTATCGGAGCTGTGGCCGCAAGGTTGTTGGTGCCTGTCGTGGTGGCAACCCTCGAACCCGGTGGTGGACACCGGCGGTGAGGGATGCTGTCAGGCTGAAGAAGGAGTCCTATTGGGCCTTTTTGGCCTGTGGGACCCCGGAAGCAGCTGATAGGTACCGGCAGTCCAAACGGCATGCAGCTCGGGTGGTTGCTGAGGCAAAAACTCGGGCATGGGAGGAGTTTGGAGAGGCCATGGAGAATGACTTCCGTACGGCTTTGAGGCGATTCTGGTCCACCATCCGGCATCTCGGGGGGGAGCAGTACGCCACCAACACTATTTATAGTGGGGGTGGCGTGCTGCTGACCTCAACTCGGGATGTTGTGAGTCGGTGGGCAGAATACTTCGAAGACCTCCTCAATCCTACTGGCACGTCTTCCACTGAGGAAGCGGAGCCTGGGGACTTTGGGTCGGGCTCTCCAATCTCTGGTGCTGAGGTCACCGAGGTGGTTAAAAAGCTCTGCGGTGGCAGGGCTCCGGGGGTGGATGAGATTCGCCCGGAGTTCCTTAGGGCTCTGGATGTTGTGGGGTTGTGTTGGCTTACGCGACTCTGCAATATCGCGTGGACATCGGGGGCAGTTCCCTTGGATTGGCAGACTGGGGTGGTGGTTCCCCTATTCAAAAAGGGGGACCGTAGGGTGTGTTCCAACTATAGGGGGATCACACTCTTAAGCCTCCCTGGTAAGGTCTATTCAGGGGTTCTGGAGAGGAGGGTCCGTCGGATAGTCGAACCTCGGATTCAGGAGGAGCAGTGTGGTTTTCGTCCTGGTCGTGGAACACTGGACCAGCTCTACACCCTCAGCAGGGTCCTGGAGGGTGCGTGGGAGTTTGCCCAACCAGTTTACATGTGCTTTGTGGACTTGGAGAAGGTATTTGACCGCGTCCCTCAGGGGGCCCTGTGGGGAGTCCTCCATGAGTATGTAATACCAGGCCTTTTGATACAGGCTGTTAGGTTCCTGTACGACCTGTGTCAGAGCTTGGTCCGCATTGCCGGCAGTAAGTCAGGCTTGTTCCGATGAGAGTTGGACTCCGCCAAGGTTGCCCTTTTCACCGATTCTGTTCATAACTTTTATGGACAGAATTTCTAGGCATAGCCAAGGTGTTCAAGGGATTCAATTTGGTGGCCTTAGGATTGATTCTCTGTTTTTTGCAGATGATATGGTCCTATTGGCTTCATTAGGCCGTGATCTACAGCTTTCACTGGAGCGGTTTGCAGCCGAGTGTGACGTGGCCGGGATGAGGATCAGTTCCTCCAAATCCGAGGCCATGGTCTTGAGCCGGAAAAGGGTAGATTGCCCTCTCTGGGTCGGGGAGGAGGTCCTGCCCCAAGTGGAGGAGTTTAAGTAGCTCGGGGTCTTATTCACGAATGAGGGAAAACTACAGCGTGAGATCGATAGGCGGATAGGTGCAGTGTCCGCAGTGAAGCGGGCGCTGTACCGGTCTGTCGTGGTGAAGAGAGAGCTGAGTCAAAAGGCAAAGCTCTCAGTAGACCTTTTACCAGTTGACGTCATCGCGCATGCGCACTCGCATTTTTCGAGACTCAACCGGAAACTCGGGCACGCAACTGGAGTGTTGTCATTACTGGCAACGGTCGCGGTGGAGAAATAAGACTTTTATTGTGTTTATAATTGTTCCAGGCAACTTCAACGAGTAAAAGAAGAAGGTGAGACTTGTTCGTTTTACAACGTCCCTCTGGGAAAGTCGAGTAGAGCGACTAAAAGAAGGAAGATGTGGAGCAAACCAGTACCACCGCCGGCCGGTACAGGCAGGATTTCACCCCGGCACGAAGCATCAACGTGTGTGCGTTTTTTATCTGGCATGGACATTAATGATCCAAGCTCCGTGGATTACGTTCCTACATTACATCTTGGATATGGGAAACAGACAGGGCGGAGAACGATCTCCCGCAGCGGAATGCTACTGGACAGCTGCTAAGCTAGCAGCAGCTAGCTAGTTCGACGAGACCGCGTTGTTCTCGGTCCGCTGCGTGTGTTGGGGTTTCGGCCTGTTTCGACCTGCGACATGCAAGGAGATTCTTCCTTCGGCCCCACTGAAGAGCAGGTGAGTGGAATGTCAAAACGTGCAGCTCGTGGAGATGAACAGACGTGTTCATGGAGCACAGTTGGGCTGTGGTCATTTGAAGTCTTTCTGTGTTGAAAAAATATACAGTATAGTTTCCACAAGACAAACATGTTTTATTAGCATTGTTTGAGGTCTAGCAGCACTGCATCTTTGAGGACATTTCGGCCGTTTCTCTGTTTCTGTATCGCCGTGTTCGCACAGTTTTCCTGGGAGCATCGGTGAAAATGCTGTCACAGAAAAAAAGCAATCCTGTAGACAATGTGTACGGGCGTGCGGTTTCCTCCTCTCGTGTCCGCGGCACAATGTTCAGGCATTTTGACCAGCGGTTGTTCACTATTTTAAGAAAACAAGCTTCTAAATTACAACTCGCTATCATTACGAAGCTCCTCAGCCCCGTACTGAGCCCCTGCATCCGGTTAGGGCTTTTTGCCGTCCAATCAGAACGCTCGTTTCAGGCGAGCTTTGTGTGATGACGTCAACTGGTAAAAGGTCTATTTACCGATCGATCTACGTTCCCACCCTCATCTATGGTCATGAGCTTTGGGTTGTGACCGAAAGAACAAGATCTCGGATACAAGCGGCTGAAATGAGTTTTCTCCGCAGGGTGTCTGGACTCTCCCTTAGAGATAGGGTGAGAAGCTCAGTCATCCGGGAGGGACTCGGAGTAGAGCCGCTGCTTCTCCACATCGAGAGGAGCCAGTTGAGGTGGCTCGGGCATCTGGTTAGGATGCCTCCTGGACGCCTCCCTGGTGAGGTGTTCCGGGCATGTCCCACCGGGAGGAGACCCAGAGGAAGACCCAGGACACGCTGGAGGGACTATGTTTCTCGGCTGGCCTGGGAACGCCTTGGGATTCCCCCGGAGGAGCTGGCCCAAGTGGCTGGGGAGAGGGAAGTCTGGGCCTCCTTACTTAGGCTGCTACCCCCGTGACCCGACCCCGGATAAGCGGAAGAGAATGGATGGATAGCCTCTGGATAACTATTCTTTGACAATTTTTCCCTAATTTTACACTTTAATTTTATTTTTTAATTTTAGATTTTAACTACTGTTGTATTTTTTTTGCCTTTAATTCTGATTGCTTTAATTTTTCCAATTAGGTTTTAGCTTCTTCGTCGTTTCATCAGTCATTCAGCTCTAAGCATTCACACTTCATTTAACAGTAAATGTAATTTGTCTAGTTTTTTATTTTATGTCCCACACTGACCCAGAGTCATCTGCACACACACACACGCTCAGCGAGGTGTGACTTCGGGGATATTAACTTTCTGTTTAATAGTTGCTCCACTCGTCTGTTGCAGAGTTAATGTAATCAGAGAACATTTAGAACACCAGCAGACCTGGGGTTCTGCCTCGGTTGTTCTCTCCGTTCTTTTCATTTACACTTTTAATATCCAGATGTAGCAAATGATTACTCGGACTGCTAACAAAGGATTGCACGAGGTAATATTTGAAAGGATTTGTTGCCAAAATAATCTTTAACACTTATGATAATTGTGTGAAGAAGAAAACAAACTGCCTACATCAAAACTGCTTTACCGGAAAGATAATTTGCCTGAAGGTTAGAATGGTGAGAACCTGTTTGTGTTCTTCATACTTTAACAAAAATGTCCTAAACAAGTTCATATCCAAGATGGCTGCCACAGCTAAGCAGCATTAGCCAACAGCTCAGCAACAAATATCAAGGGGAAATTTGGTTAATTAGTAGCTGAAAGTCAAATTGAGCCCAGCTGATCAATGCAAGATCTGATTAAAAAACTTTGCCATTAACCATTAGAGTCAACTTTGCCTGTCTGTTAGCAAAATATCTTGTGAACCACTGAGAAGATTTTATAGGAACTTTCACATGTAAACATTGGGCCTCATGCAAGAACCGTTCGTACGCACAGATTTGTTCTTAAATTGTGCGTACGAGTGATTTAGGAGCATTTGTGGCATTCAACAATGTTTTCGTATTCTAAGATTTTTTTCAGATACGAACAAAATTTACGTGTGGTCCAGACCTGTCGTATATTTTACGAGCAGTCAGTCTGCTGTTATCCAGACGGATTTTCTTCACTAATAACTTTATATTTCATTAGTTTGAAGATATTTTGAGTTGAAAATAAATCACAATCTATAATTATGTTGAAAAGAGGCTGTTCTGTTTGAATTAGAATTATAATATTAAATGCGACCCGACCCCGGATAAGCGGAAGAAAATGGATGGATGGATGGATATTAAATGCAACGACACAAATTGGTTAAATTAAAATAAAGCGGCTATTAATTTTGTTGTATAGCACTACAATATTAATATGAAGTTAATTGAAGTTTCGAGACATTTTAAAATGCTTTTGTTCAAAAACACATCGGACACTTGCATGGGGGGGGGGGGGTAGCGGTGCGCGACAGCTCTTCTGAATAAGTGAAACTATAATGTAACACAGTTGTTTACACTAAAATTAAAAATATTTGACCAAAGAAAAACCAGAGCAGGGCTGGAGAGATAAATACGATTTTTATTTCTGTGACTGTACAACCCACGGGAGACATGACATTACAGCACATTTCATTCCTCGGCTTTAAAGCAGATTCACAGCTGACGCTGCTAAAAATTACAGATTTATTTATTTATTTAGTTAGTTAGTTATTTACTCTGAGAGCAGAACTTCAATCTCCGCACCCGTAAAGTTCTTCTTTTTACTTTTCGCTGTCATTTTTATGAACGGACACTTCCTGCTCTCTGAGGCAGGAAACGTAGCCTTATATGGTGTTTTGAGGGGTGGGAATTATGTAAATGACCTCTCCGCGTGCACGAGCAGGTGGATAGCACAGGTGCAATTCATCATACGTACGCAGCTCATTTACACACTTTTCCTGAGGATAGAAGAGTTTGTTGAATCTGACGTGGCATGTTCGTACGAACGCTTCGTACGAACAAAAGTAATTCAACCTGGAGAGACTCACAAAACGAGAGAGAGAATACAATTAAAATGTTTTATTGATTAAGGTTTCTTTGGCGCTCGGGCCCCGGCGAAGGGCATGCATGCCGGACTGCTGAGAGCTTGAATGTCCGGCATAGGGAGATAGATTATGGATATCTACCCCCCGGGACCCGAACCCGGTGGCGGAGAAGGGACCGCAGACGTCCAATCCATCCCACCGGTACGTGAAGGACGGCCAGCCAGCGGCCGCCGGCTCCGGGCAACCCCGAGACGAACACCAGCGCAGAACCCCCGTCCTGAGCAAGCACGAAGCGACAGTGGGAAGGAAAAACTCCCCCGAGAGGAAGAAACCTCCAGCAGAACCAGGCTCAGGACAAGCGGCCAACTGCCATGACCGGCTGGGTCGCAGGGGAACAGGAAGCAGGAACGCACACAGCAGCAGGACCAAGATGGAGGCGAGCAGGACAACCCCAGGCGGCAGAGGAGGGACGAAGAACAGGGGAGAACCGAGGAACCAGAAACCCCGGGAGGAGACGGGGAGGTGGAGGGAGGCGACTAGACTGGCAACGGGCAAACAGGAAGAGCTGAGGAAAGGGGCGCCTTAAATCCAGGTGGACGTTGATGAGTGACTCGATGCAGCTGCATCCAGGTGGACGGTTGAGGAGTGATTTGATGCAGCTGGGTGAGTCTTGCCATTGTTGAATTTTCGTCTTCGACTCCATTTCAACCTGGAGAGACTCACAAAACGAGAGAGAGAATACAATTAAAATGTTTTATTGATTAAGGTTTCTTTGGCGCTCGGGCCCCGGCGAAGGGCATGCATGCCGGACTGCTGAGAGCTTGAATGTCCGGCATAGGGAGATAGATTATGGATATCTACCCCCCCAAAAAGGAAATAGCCGGGGCCGAGCTGGCGAGGGTCTGGCTGCCCGAGGGCATGCATGGGCAACGGCCTCTTTTCTCGGACTGGGCAACGACAGCCTCTTTTCGTGGACCGGGCAAAGACAGCCTCTTTTCGTGGACCGGGCAAAGACAGCCTCTTTTCGTGGACCGGGCAAAGACAGCCTCTTTTCGTGGACCGGGCAAAGACAGCCTCTTTTCGTGGACCGGGCAAAGACAGCCTCTTTTCGTGGACTGGGCAACGACAGCCTCTTTTCTCGGACTGGCCAACGACGGCCTCTTTTCTCGGACTGGCCAACGACGGCCTCTTTTCTCGGACTGGCCAACGACGGCCTCTTTTCTCGGACTGGCCAACGACGGCCTCTTTTCTCGGACTGGCCAACGACGGCCTCTTTTCTCGGACTGGCCAACGACGGCCTCTTTTCTCGGACTGGCCAACGACGGCCTCTTTTCTCGGACTGGCCAACGACGGCCTCTTTTCTCGGACTGGCCAACGACGGCCTCTTTTCTCGGACTGGCCAACGACGGCCTCTTTTCTCGGACTGGCCAACGACGGCCTCTTTTCTCGGACTGGCCAACGACGGCCTCTTGGGCAACGACGGCCTCTTTTCTCGGACTGGCCAACGACGGCCTCTTTTCTTGGACTGGGCAACAGCCGCATTCCTGGGAACGAGCCTTGCTTGAGCAACTGAGAGCGAGCGTGCATGGGCTGCCGGGAGAGAGATAGAGGAAAAGTGGGCCGAGTCATCATGGGCCGCCAGAGAGTGAGCCGCACATGGGCTGCCATAGAGAGCCCGCATGGGCCGCCTGGAAGAGCGGGCCGAGTCATCATGGGCCGCCAGAGAGTGAGCCCACCTGGGCTGCTAGATGAGAGAGAGGGGTAGTGACCCGCCAGAGCGAGCCCGCAAGGGCTGCCAGAGAGAGAGAGAGAGCCCGCCTGAGCTGCCAGAGAGAGAGGGGTAGTGACCCGCCAGAGTAAGCCTGCATGGGCTGCCAGAGAGAGAGAGAGAGAGAGAGAGAGCCCGCATTGGCTGCCAGAGAGAGAGAGAGCCCGCATTGGCTGCCAGAGAGAGAGAGAGCCCGCATGGGCTGCCAGAGAGAGAGGGGTAGTGACCCGCCAGAGAGAGCCCGCATGGGCTGCCAGAGAGAGAGAGGGGTAGTGACCTACCAGAGAGCCCGCATGGGCTGCAGAGGAGAGAGAGTTATTGACCTGCCAGAGTGAGCCCGTATGGGTTGCCAGAGAGAAAGCAAAGCCCACTTGAGCTGCCAGAAAGGAAGAGGGAGGCGTCGTTCACAGCTGAAGGACTCCTCCACCAGTTAGCAATGCGAGAGCTCACCTAAAAACTGAGCAAGCGCTGAACAGCGAGCATGGATGAGATGTCCGGGTGGACGTAGAAGGAGCAGGCCGCCAAGACCAGTGACCAGGCCGTCGGAGGGAAGCCTCGGGAGCAGCCCGAACGGCTGCGGATGGAGCTTAGCTACGGCCCTCGGGGTGAGCGCAATGGCATGAACAGGGAACAGAGTCAGGAATGAGCCCAATGGCAAGGGTAGGGAACAGACTCGGGAACGGACCCAGACAATAGGTTTGCATGAAAGTCAATGCCAGCCAGGAGGGATCTAATAAACGGGAGCTTGAAACGGCGCAGGTCAAAGCAACACGTGACAAAGCGGTGGACACGGAAACTGGGAGGAAGGGCGACTCAAAAGCCACACAGGACTTAGCAAATGGGCACCAGGCGAAAATAGGATTGCCGAGTGGGAAGGGCCAGGCTCGAGCGAAGAAAAAACGGGCTGACTGAAAGAGCTGGAAAAGCAACAGGGACGCGGCTGCGGGCGAGACATGCAAGGTCAGGGATGACCTGGAATTAAAATTAAAGAGCAACCGCAAGGAGGGCAGTGATATCAATATATACAGTTGTATGTTTGCATTCAAAGTGAAGGAGAAAGACGACAAATAAATGAAAGGGTGAGCCTGTAGCGAAGAGGCTAACCAAGAAATCATAACGGGGGTGAATGGGAAAAAGATCAGTGCTTTGACCCGCGAAGTGTCCTGGGGGTTAACCGACGAGGGCAGACGGAACGTGGGTGTGCGTCCCTGCAGAAGCTGCACACGTGGAGAAAGGCACAATTAGGGTAAGAGCAGATGGAACGGTTAAAATTGTTACAAATTGGCACGTCGAAAACCTCCACCCCCCGACCGCGGTGGTCCGTATGCAGGCCGCCAGCAGCACCCCCAACAGAACCCCCAACAGAACCCCCAACAGAACCCCCAACAGAACCCCCAACAGAACCCCCAACAGAACGGGGCGCCGGCGGGGAGGGCAGAGGAGGTAGGGCAAACGGGACAGAGGGGCAGAGGGAACTGCGATGGCCGACAGCAGCGCAGGAGTGGCAGGGGGCCGCGTGGGTCAGCATGACAAGGAGGTCAGTGTCCAGGACCGACCAGTCAAGACGCATCCCTGACCGGGACAGGAAGGCAGCAGCCTTGGCGGAAAAGGCGTTATGGTAACGGTAGAACAGGGACCTGCCGTACGAGAGGCTGAGATCCACCACCAAGGCGAGGTAGGCGTCCAGCTCAACCCTACGCTCGGGGTAGACCGAGCAAAGAACATCCCGGAAAACCCCAAAGGCCGCCACAAACTCGCCGACGGACAGGTCCCTGGACAGGCGGGGATCGGCGGAGCGGAAGACCGCAGTGAACTCTGAGGAGGAGGCCACCTGATGATCGACTGGGGGGGAGGGGAGCAGCAGGGAAACCAGATTAACGTGCTGCCCCTGCAGGATCTTAGCACGGAGCCTCGGGGAAATCGAAGCATGTGCCGGCATGTACGGCTGGCCTAAAGAGGGAGAGCATGAAGAAAAACAATTAAAGTCAGGACAGCACCAGGCAGCTCACGAGTACAGCCACCTCGATCACCAACCGCACAGAACATCCACAGTGCAAGCATTACCAACGTGACACGATCTAACAGGTCAAACGATGCCAGTGCGACAAACAATGCCAGTGCGACAGAATTTAAACAGATCAAACTTACCAAAGGCCCCCAAACAGGTAAAACGACGCCAGTGCGACAGAATTTAAACAGATTAA
>JBBPBX010012107.1:0-20266 GCA_038048925.1 Garcialebias charrua | reverse complement strand
TTCCATTTATAGATGGCCTCCCTTCACACCTTATAGCCATCCTCTCACTCCAATATTTTTTTTTTTTTTTTTTTTTATTTATTTTTTATTTTTTTTTTTTTTTTTTTTTTTTATTTTTTTTTTTTTTTTTTTTTTTTTTTAATAGAGAAAGAAAGAAAAGAGAAAGTGAGACAACAAAACAAAACAAAACAACAAAACAACAATTGTCCACAGAAAGAGCACAAGGCAAACACACCAAACCTCCGTCCACAATCCTGCAAAGCACATGACAGAACACAACAACGAAACATACAAGCATAAAGACTGATAATATTCATGACCTTGCAAATATTTCTATAAATACACATACCCATACCTACAAATATATATACAATATACATACATATATATTTATATTCATTTATATACCCATCTACATACATCTACTATACATCCCTGCATCCATTTGTGTGTGGTTGTGAGCATGCATAAGTGAATGAGGTTCCTCCAATAGAACATTTAGTAGCGACTGTGAAGCATCAGAGACCCGTCCCCCCAAAGCCCGAGACAGACGAAGGGGCGATCAAAGCCCAAGACCCCAGGAAGGACCCCGAGCCCAGAGTCCCCAGGACCACCCGAACAGGACGAGCCACTCGTCCACTCCCCAGATCCGACCAAGTGGAAGAACCGGACGAACCCCACCAGGGACCACACACAATGACCCCCCGGGGTCAACAGCGACAATACACAGGCCCCCGCCGGAGCCCGCTGCACCGACGTAGCCCCAGGGCCGGTCACCGAGGCTCGGGCACCGGGGACGCCCATCCCTCAGGTCCAGACCTGACAGGACCAGAGGACCCGAGCCCCACCAGGCAGCCACCAGGCCGAGCTGACAAACGCCCAAGCGCCCAGCCCCAGATAGTGAGGGCCCCAAGCACGCCCGTAGGCAGAGGAACACCCACCAGGGGGCCACGTGGCAGGAGCGCGACACTGAGTAGCCTCAGAAGTGTCAGAGAGGGGGCAGTCCAAGTCCCAGCCTGACACTTAAACATTCATACACAGACACACTCATTCAGACCCACCCTCATCCTCACCCTCAGTCACAGAAAGACAAACAATAACGACACGCTCCATTCATAATCCCGATGCACACTCTATACCCCCTAGGTCCAAGACATGTACCTGCTCCCTACATGGGGCAGCCCACATCCAAACCCAGGAGGTAGACCCATTCATTCTGGGGTGGAGAGCAGCAGACGTCCAAGATCCGGCCCACCCCGCGCCCTGCCGACAGGACAGGACAGGACACCCGAGCCCAAGCAGCCCCAGAGGGAGCGCACCGCCAGCCCCGCCCACGGCGAACCCGCAGGCCCCGAACCCCCCCACACCCCAGCACAACCCCTGACGGCCCACCCCCAGAATGTCCGCAAGGCAACCAGGGGGGTAAGAGAAAAATAAATAAATAATATATAAATAAATACATAATAAATAAAATTGAAATTAACAAATCAAGACCCCGACACACACACCCCCGTCCCCAAATGTACTGTTGGTGAGTGTTGTTGTAAAGTGTATTTAAAAAGGAAAGAGAAGGAGCAAAGGCTGGCATTATACCAGTTTCCCCTCCACTCCAACTCTAACCCAGGCCCTAATTGTCTAGATGCATAATGTTGAGTGAGCATAGGCATGGGGGCGAGATTGATGTCATCCCGCCACCCATAGCCATAGTGCTCACTCCATTCCCTATATGTGACTTTTATGAAGATGTTTATGAATGAATGTCTAAAGTGTATATAAAATTGAGTCCCAGGTGCTCTTAACAACAGAGATGTAAAACCATTGCAGCACACCCGAGACCCAAATTCCAATACAGTGCGACAGAATTTAAACAGATTAAACTTACCAAAGGCCCCCAAACAGGTAAAACGACGCCAGGGCGACAGAAATTAAACAGATTAAACATACCAAAGTCACTCAACAGGTAAAACGACGCCAGTGCGACAGAATTTAAACAGATTAAACATCACTAAAGCTACACAAGGCGAAGGTTTGTGTAAAACAAACCAGCAAGACATGAAGAAACGATGGTGGAACAACAGCGCCATCTGCCTGGCAAGTTAACACAACGCAGTCGCAGTACCACCGCCTGCGCACCAGACGGCGCTGCAGAACGGGCGAAAATCAACGAAGAAGAGCCGACCTAGCATTAGCAGCAGAGCTAGGAGCGGCGCAAGTCAGCGAACTGACCATAAAAGACAAAAATGAGGCACGTCGAGGCAAAGCAGAACGACTGTGGACAAGTAACGATACGTCTTACCCAGTGGAGGAGCGGAGCGGGCCTCGGCGAGAGTGAACGCCACGGGACCAGGCAGGGGAGCTGACTGACCCGGCAACGATGCTGGAGCAGAGGGCTGACGCTGAGCGGACAGAGCCGAGACTGACCGGACGAGCTCGTTGAGCGAGGCGAGCAGCTCAGAGGACAGATGGACCTGCGAAGGCCGATCGGAACGCCGGCCGGGGAGCGGGGAGAGAGGCGGAGAGGAGGCCGGGGCACGGGCGGCCGGCGCAGGAGGAACGCAGCGGCTCGTGGAGGGGACCGGCTCTGGGTCCGGAGCGGGGGCACCGGAGGAACGGGGACGGCCCCTGCTGCGTTTGGCGGGAGGTGGAGACCGCTTCCTGGTACGCTTCCCAGACACGGGCGTCAGCTGCCGCGAAGGAGGCGAAGAGTCGCCGGATGGAACCAGCTCGGCGAGGGACTCCAGCTGGGCAGAGGTGAGACCGGACGCCGGGCAGATGCCCCTAGACTGCAGGTATGCAGACGGGGAGTAGGAAACGGGGCGCGAGGCGCGCCGAGAGCTCCGACGGGTGGGAGCAGGGGAAGGAGGACCAGCGGTGGCCGGGATGAGGACCGGGGAGTCCCCGGAGGCGCAGGAATCGACGTCAGACATGGCGAGGTCGAAAGTTGAAATAGAACGATGGCGAAGGTGAAATTGAAAACACGAGACGAGAACTAGACGAGCAGAACACGACTAGACTGGCAACGGGCAAACAGGAAGAGCTGAGGAAAGGGGCGCCTTAAATCCAGGTGGACGTTGATGAGTGACTCGATGCAGCTGCATCCAGGTGGACGGTTGAGGAGTGATTTGATGCAGCTGGGTGAGTCTTGCCATTGTTGAATTTTCGTCTTCGACTCCATAAGATATTTATGTTGTGTCATTATATGCAAAGTCAAAAGATTATGTCACCCACACTTTAACAAGCTAATGTAGATAACCTTGCAAAAATTATTGCATTGTAAAACTTTATTCAGAACAATAAATCTAACATAGAAGTAAAATACTACTGTACTGTATATAGTTAGTAACACTATCTTTGTCATCCTCAATGAAATGCATGATTTGTCTGAAATCTCTGCAAAGAAAAATAAACTCTGATATGGTCAATACTAGTTACCATCACCATATGTGACTGACTGTTTAAAGCTATACTCTGTAGTTTCTGCAGTACCCTGGGACTTAGAAAAATTTCCAGCAGGTGAAATCATTCTGCTCCCTCCCCTCAGAGCCATATATGGCTCTGAGGGGGAGGCTCTGCTGAGATTCAAATTCAAGCTCTGTTTTTAATTGGCTGGTTACAAACTCTGTTTTTATTGGCTGTCATTGTCCTGGTCACTCTGTGTTTTTAGTGTTTTTATAAATGCTGATAGAGAAGCAAGGGGACTATAGTTTTTTTCAGAGATTACTTTGTCTAACATCAGTTTGTCAGTAGATAGTGACAGAGTGAAGAAATATGTTAAAAATATATTGTTTGAAAAGTTACAGACTACATTACAATCTTACATACCCCAGCTTTAAACAATGAACAGGGAAGAACATGGCTTTGTTTAATTTATATATTTTTAACACACTTGATAACTTTATGGTGAATAATGGAGGACATAAAATGTGAACGCACATTAGGAAGACTGTTTTTATGACCAATGCACCACCTGTAAACTTACTGTGAGATTAGATACTGTATAGCATGGATCTGTCTCTCTTGTAAATGAATCCTCGAGGCTCAATGGGATTAACCTGCCTAAATAAAGGTTGAATGAATGATTAGCTTAGCTTCATGATTGCTAACAGCTGCGCTAAAGCCCCGCTCCACTCGCTTTTTACTTATTGGGCGTGGACAAGCTCAAACATTTTCAGACAATTTATCAGTTACCGACATGAGCCATTTGGATCGAGCTCTAGTTGAAACCATCTCCATAGCACAGGTAAGGAATAATTCCTCTGCAATTGTGTTTTTTTTTTTACACCTTGCCACTTAGTAGGCAACTTTATGAGTTGAGCATTTGCCCGTATGGATGCAGTTTTAGTAAAGAGACCCTGTTGAGAACGGCAGTTAACAAGATTTTGTCTGAAAAAGTCAACTGACTTGTCTTTGTGCTCTGGATGTTTTGTCTGCAAGTGGCATCTTAGCTTGTTAGGCTTCAAACTGTCACAAGCTAGCACTTTAAAGTGGGACTCACCTCACTGTCAGAAGATAGCTCCGCCCCAGCACAAGATTTGAAAAATGCAAAAAAATGGGAGTGTCAACAGACACCGCCTAAAGGAATGGGAGGCGGGTGGGGGGTGAGCGAGGAGGTGTGGCCAGGACGAGAGACCGTCATTGTTTTTGAATGTTAAAATTACATTAGTAATAAACAACAAGCAACAACAAAAAATTATTATGTAGATGTATATATCTATGTTCACCCGATCTATCCAAAACAAAAGGCTTAAAAAAAATGAAAATATTACCACAATGTATGCCGTGACCGGGGATCGAATCCCAGTCCTTTGGGTCCCAAACCTGCTTTCTTCCTCTAGACCAGGGGTTTGCAACCTTTATGATCAAAAGAGCCATTTTACACCTTGGTTCACTAAATTAAAGTGATCAGAGCCGCAACAACCTGCTATGGTTATCAACTGGTGGCCCATGGGCTACTTTAGGTTTGTTGGAGGGGGCTTTTGTGGCCATTAGGGGTGACATTATACAGTATAGCTAAAATATATCTAATAATTTAGATGTTTACAATTTAAGAAAAATTAAAAGACCAGATTCTTGTGTGTGGGGGTGGTGGTAGTTTTTTTTTTATTAATTAAAAAAAACTACCGTAATAACTATGCAGACCTATGTATTTTTTTTAATTGTGGAAAAATTAAGTACAGAAATAAAGCATAAAGTTAAAATGAGTGGGGTTTTTTTCTCCTTGTACATGTTCCAGCAAAAGAAATAAGAGGAAAACTGCTAAAACTAGTCCTTTTTTATAGTTTATATAACAACCAATAAAATTCAGTTTGATGTCAGTTTTGCTCAAAGCTTGAAAGAGCCGCTGCAGAAGAACCAAAGAGCCGCATGTGGCTCCAGAGCCGCAGGTTGCAGACCCCTGCTCTAGACCAACTTGGCATTTGTACAAAACCAGTCCTTCATAATATAAGAAAACAAATACAACCACATACTTTTAGAACGCTGGAGTTTTGATTAGATTTTGATGAAGTGAAAAGTATTCTTAAAATAAATAAGTTGCTAATCTGAAAATTATATTGATCAGTGGTGCTTGTATGATACAGACTGTCGCACCGCCAGAGAGTAGTGCTGGGCGATATGGAAAAAAATCATATATCACGATATGGACTTTTTTATATCATGATAACGATATATATCACGATATATACAACACGATGTGTGTGTTGTGTACAGGAAAAATTTGGACCAAAGTAGAAAAGGAGTTTCTAGTTTCCAGTCTGTGAAAGCTGCACAAGTGTGCTGAACGAAGCTGAACCGTTGCACTGATTCAAACCCTGATGTGTTCTCATTCAGGAAATAAACTGACTGATCACGCAGAAGCCCCTTGTCTTCCTTAAAAACTACACAACGCAGAGTCGAGGGGTTACTTGAGCTGGCTTGGTACAGTGGAGTGAAGCAGAACCCGGTTAAATTACATTTCCAATGTAACCGGGTTCTGCTTCACTCCACTGTACCAAGCCAGCTTAAGCAACCCCTCAACTCTGCGTTGTGTAGTTTTTTTAAGGAAGACAAGGGGCTTCTGGATGATCAGACAGTTTGTTTCCTGAATGAAAACACATCAGGGTTCGAATCAGTGCAACGGTTCAGCTTCATTCAGCACACTACAACAGAGCATTATGTTAGCTTATTATTTTACTCAGCAGTGTTGTCTAACATTAACAAACTTAAAAGTACAAGAATTGGTGCCAGGCACATATCTAATAAATATTCATTGCACATAATTCATCTGAGTAGATAAGAATTATGTTTTAGAAAAGAAAAGGAGTTTCTACTTTGGTCCAAATTTTTCCTGCAGGTGGCGGTAAAACAACGGCTGCTAATAAAACCCACGAAGAAGAAATCCGCTCTGGAAGCTGGAGTAAAAGAAACAGAGAAAACGTCTGGTTCTGTTGTGTCTCTGGTCTGTTTTGTATTGGTTAACTGGACGCGAGTTTGGACTCGGTTGGACTCTGAGTTCGTGTCCTCTGGACCCATTTTGGCTCCGAGTTTCAGCGGAGCGAAATAATGGAAGCTAACAAGGTGAGCTTCCCCCTCTTTTTGGTAAACGTTATTCTTCTTGGGCTGCCTGTGCAACTGTTTCTCCTGGTTGTGAGTGACACCGGCTTCATGCCGGCTGCGTCTCTGCGTCTCTGGAATTTAACAACGTAAAGCATGTGTCGCAAACCCGCGCGTGCGTCAAACATAAAGCAGCACCGTCATCTCGCAAAACTACCATATGAAGCTTCTTTGCGACAGTTATTTTTTATTCTTATTTATTACGATAGAGACGATAGAAGGAAAGTTGCACGATAGACACGTTTCTATCGTCCCCACGATATATATCGTCAAATCGCACAGCCCTACCAGAGAGTGTGTGACAGTGCGCTCGGACAGAAATCTGCAAGGGGAGTGGCTATGGTTGAACTTCTTTTATACTCAGGCAGGAGATGATGTGACGTCACAAATGAGCAGACACGTCACACATGAGCGTTTTGACCAATAAGAAAATTAAGGTGTAATACATCTGTTCAACCCATAGGAGTACCGTAAACACGTTTTTAGACCAAATATTGCCGATTTAAACAAATACGCACAAATACATGAAAATTAACACAGACTTAGTGCTATAAAACATTTTAAACACATTCTAGGGAGTTTATCAGCTAAAAAAAAAGTTAATCTTGAGTTGAGTTACACTTTAAGACTGACAACACACTGCAGCCTCTCCTCATTATCCACCATTGTGCATAGTCATGTTGCGATAAACAATAAATCAGTTAATCGCATGATAAATGTTAAATGTTATTTTACTTATCATTTTAATTAATTTACAAATTGAACAGTATCGAAGAAGAAAATGAAAATGCAGTTTGGATTATTCATTTTAAATTTTATTTATGAGTCAAAAAATGCAGCTTTACTTTGAAATGAAAAAGCATTTCTGCTAATCCATTTTAATTTTAAATATGAGACACATTTGGCTTCCATATCTCTCACACCCCGCTCCACAGCCATCCTGGTGCACAGTCTTGTGACTTCCTGTATCAATTACTGCAACTCCCTTCTCTACGGCCTCCCCAACAAATCTCTCCACAAGTTACAGATGGTCCAGAACTCAGCTGCCCGTGTCATCACTCAAACCTCCTACTATAACCACATCACTCCTGTCCTGCAGCAGCTCCACTGGCTCCCGGTTAAATCACGCATCATCTTCAAAATTCTACTTCTCACGTTCAAAGCTATCCACAACCTTGCCCCTCCTTATCTATCTGACCTCCTACAAATCTCCATCCCATCACGCTCTCTCAGATCCTCCTCTTCGCTACATCTCCATGTACCCTCTGCCCGCCTCTCCACCATGGGGAGCAGGGCCTTCACCTGCTCTGCCCCTCACCTCTGGAACGCTCTACCGCCAGACCTTCGAAACACCACCTCCCTTTCTCTGTTCAAGACAGCCCTGAAAACACATCTCTTTAGACTAGCTTATCATTAACTTTACTAAATGTATTTTTATCATTTTGCATTTTATAATCTTTATGTATTTTATATTTCAATTTGTCGCTGATAATGTTTGAACTGTATTGGTTTGTTAAATGTCCTTGGGTGTCCTGAAAGTAGGGCTGGGCGATATGAGGAAAATATTATATCACAATATTTTTTGGCTATATCACGATACACGATATATATCGCGATATCTCCAAAATCAATGAAAAAATGATTCAAAATTGATTAAAAAATGTCAACACTAAATTTGAACAAACTTAAATATTTTATTTTAACCATCAATTGCACACATAAATAAAAAGTACTTCAAGCAAAAAGGAAGAATAAATAATTTAAACTTAAAAAGGTGCTCTTGTGCTTTTAACATTAAAAAAATATTAAATCAAAACATTTAAGGCCTTTAAAATACAAAAACAAAAGTGTAAACAGTGGCCATAAAATTTACTGACCCAGAACAGTCACAGGTAACAACTCTCAACTATTTGCATGTGCTAGTAATTTTTAACAACAAACCACAAACTGTGCCAAGTTCAGGCAATGTCTGCAAAACCTCTGAACAAGAACAGATTTATCACAGTGAGCCTCTGTGTACTGTATCCGGTTTTATTGTGAAAGGGTCAGGGGGTTGTTTCCGGGTTCACGAAGACGTTCTCTAAGTTGCTCTACAAAGTGTCGCATTGAATCCTTGTGTAAAAACACGACAGCCTCCACTCAGAAACGTGAACAGAGAGGTGGAGACATTATTAAATCAGCAGTTTATCATATACGCTAAAGACACGGTCAGTCTCAGCTGTGGAAGAAGACGGCTAACGCGTTAGCCATCTTGTTAGCCGCTAAGGACCGTATCTTTAGCGATAATGATAAAATGCTGATTTATTAATGTCTCCACCTCTCTCTGCGGTGCACGCATGACTAAATGAGCTCAGACCCGTGGTTTGTTTTAATGAAGCAGCAGGCTGGAAAAACACTTGGTTCTGCCGTTCATGCTCCACTCCGCTGTTTAAATGGTGAAAAAGATTCGTAGTTCCGACCTTTCTTCGGGATTATTTTCAGCATCGTCTACAAAAACATTTTTTATGCCCTCATCTGACAATTTAATCCAAACTAGCTCAGAACATTGTTTTTCCCCCTCAGCGCTCTTCATATCTGCCGTGTTTACATGTGCTGAAAGTCTCCGCGGCTCCGTCCTCCTGCAGCCTGCAGGAAGGAGGGGGGCGAGTGGGAGCCCGCGCGACAGCAGGAGGATCCTCGATATAGACGATATAGCCCTTTTAACCATCGTACATTTAAAATATCGCGATACATCGAGTATATTCAATATATCGCCCACCCCTACCTGAAAGGCGCTTTTAAATAAAATGATTATTATTATATTATTATTATAAAAGAGCCATTCTATGGAGTAGAAAATCTATATTCATAAAAGATTGGTGGAATAAACAAATCTGGTCAATTACTCAATTACTAGATGGAAATGGTGAAATTCTAAGTTTGGAGGAATTTAACAGAAAATATGAAATTGTTTGTTCATTAACATATTATAAGAAAGTATTACATAGCATCCCTGATGTCCTTTTTCAGTCAATTAAAAACAATTTACCTCATCCCTGTATTCCAAGACTCCATAAGATTCAAATTGAGTATGTGGATATTCTACTTCCAGCTCTTGGCGAAGCAGGCTGCTTCTCTGCTCCTCTCCTACCCTAAAGTTTTCCTCCTCCCTGCTTTTGCTATTTTGTCTCGTCTGCAACTCTTCAGTGCTCGCTCTAAGTAATTTGGAACATGGATTTAATCGCGTGGGCTGTCTCCTGTATCGATAAAAAAAAATTCCACGAAGCGCTCCGGACCAGGAGAACCAGCGTGCCCCCTCGACACGCATGCGGCCGGTTACATCATGGATTCTTGGGGAGAGTGGAAAATGATGTGTTTGACTGTTCTCTCGGTCGAGGACATGGAAGATCTGTATATAATTGGATTTATGGTAGCAGGTGCGCTGCTCTTTGGCTTGTGCGGGGGTTTCTGCTACTGGAAACTCAGGAGGACTTCTGCGGCGATCAACGCGTTGTCGAAACTTCCTGCTCAGAACGAGTCTTTGATCCGAGCTGTGACCTCAATGAACCAGCTGTTGTACGAGCTTATTCGCACGATGGGAACGGTCGTGGAGGACCGCAGACCTGCGGTGCGGTTTGGGACTTGTTTACAGCCGAGCGGGCTACACCAAGGGGGAGACGGGGACCCGTAGCTCGGGTTGAATGAAAGCTCACATAATTTGGACGAATTGGACTTCAGACAGCACCTGGACTCAAGGCTAACAGTAAGAGTACACTGAAGCCTGCCCTGAAGAATAAATAAATCAACTAATCTAATCGGGACACCCCAAGTAACCTTGAACAAAGGCTGACTGCAAATCTCTCCTGGAGTCTGAGCTACTGGAAAGAACTGTCGCACCCCCCCCCCCCCCGAGAGCTCTCTGTGTGCTTTCAGATGAAGCCGGCTGAGTCCATCTGCAGACTGTGCTCTATCTGGACGATTGTTCACAGACTTTATCTCATTGCTCCGCCACCAAAATGCAACATGTGATTTAAGGCTGCATGATTAATCGCATTTGCGATTAACTCGCGATATGTTAAAACACGATTCACTAATCGCACGGGCTGCGATTTGACTGGTCACGTGACTTGGGAGTGAGCCGACTGGCCACGCGCAGCTCTGCGGAGCAAAACAGAGCAGAGCAAGGAGGAGGAGACCGTGCGCTCCAACACAGTTGCTTCAGGCTCGACAGAAGTCATAAAAGTTATAAATTCAGGTAAGTTAGCCCATGTAAACGTGTATCTGAGCTTAGAGGCTGAAACACAGAGACCGCGGGAGATAAACAGAGCGCGAGCTGGTCATGTGACCGGGTCTGTTTTGACGGTGCCCGGTTAGCAGCTAGCTCAACAAGCTAACGTTCTGCGTGAAAAAGTGCATTAATTATCGGATTTTTTAAAAAAAAACAGTTGTGTCGTTAGTGATATGAATTAATACAGAACCAGTAAAAATAATCGCATTTTAAATCGCAATCGCAATTTATAGAAAAAAAATTGCGATTAGATTATTTTCCTAAATCGTTCAGCCCTAATGTGATTTGTCTTATCTGTGCTTGAGCTGGTTGAGTTTTTTGACTGTATCATAGAATGTCCTAAGACAAAATGTGATAGAATCTTTTTTGAATACCACTGATTATCCTATTGTAACCTTCCTTTTTTCCATATCTGATTGTTTGGCGGCGCGGATGAATTTCTGCTGCGGCTTCCGTACGCATGTCCCCTCTCAAGGACGGTGCGTGCGTCAATTGCAATGTTTTGTGCTCCGGTGCAATGACGATGCCAATAAAGATATATTCTATTCTATCTATTCTACAGTATTCTATTAGGGAAAATAAATGCAACAACAGGTTTTTAAATCAGTATTTGATAAATAACATGTACCCAGGAAGAACAAAAAGCACGGCTCTCTTACAAACTTTTAACAATTCTACAAGAGTCAAAATAAGAACAAATTATTTGAGATTTCCGATTCCTCCCAAACTTAAAGAACTACATTTTAAAATTTTAAATAACATATATCCTTCAAATCAATTGTTAAGAGAGATTTAATTTTAATGTAGAAAATTGTGTTTTTTGTAAAACTCAACTGGAAACAACTAAACATTTGTTTTATGAGTGTAAAGAAGTATTAAACTTATGGGAACAACTTCGTAACTTTCTGTCTGTTAAAGGAATAAACTTGCATTTTGTTTCCTTAGAAAATATTAAATTTGGCTTATTCATTAAAGATAAAAACTTAGAATTTTTTGTAAATGTTCTGATTATTGTAACAAAATACTATATCCATAAATGTTGATACGCAAAATGCTCCCTCTCTATCAATGCTCTCAAAAATGATTTTTTTTAAAGGGGACCACATATTGGTTTTTTAAATTTTTATGGTATGTCTGTGTGCTATCCAGACCCCGTTCATTCAATTTAATACAAAAAATAATTCTTAGATAATAAATTATACCCTTTTTAATTCTGCCATTTCTAACTTCCGTTCTAAACGACCTGTTTATGATAATGAGCTCTGAAGTCCACGCCCGTCAAAACTCTGTCTCCGCCCTCTGTAACTGCCAGTATCTCAAATCTGTTGTTGTTTTAAAATTAGCCTTTTTTTATTACTCGTTTGACTTACTGTTAGTGCTAGCTTAAAAAATAACTTACCGAAAGCTGTTTGTGTGCGCCGCCATTAGCTGCTCCTTTTTATCATGCCCTCCCGAATCCGAGCTCTTCCTCCTCCTTCGGTAACAAACAGCCCGCGTAGCTCCTGCTAGTTGCATGCAGCGCTTTGGTCCACGGCTGCACATCCAATCCAGACAAACGCAAAGAGTGTTTCCAGTTAATTTGTCCATATGAGGCAACCTAACCTCTGACCGGACCGGACCCACACTGTCCTCAAAAGCCAGCAGCTAACTGCAGCCCGATCTCTCCGGAAAAAAAAAAAAAAAAGATGCCGCGACCGGGAAGCGAACCCGTGTCCTTCGGATAACGAGTCCAATTCACTACCTCTAGACCAACCGGGCAGTTATGCAAAAAGCAGTCTTTCATCGTATAAGAAACAATCACAACCACCTACATTTAGAACGCTGAAGTTTTGATTAGATTTTGATGAAGTGAAAGGTATTCTTAAAATAAATAAGTTGCTAATCTGAAAATATATCGATCAGTGGTGCTTGATGGTACAGACTGTCGTCCCGCGAGTAAGTGTGTGTGTGTGCACAGTTTTCTGCCGGCTGCGCGTTGGGAGCGATATTACACTAAAAATTGAACTAAAACGTAAAAATAACAATTATAAAGTATTATTATGTCGATGTATATATCTAGTTTCACCCCGATTTCTCCGAAACAAAAGGCTTTAAATAAAAAGGGGGAAAAAAAACGATGCCGTTGACAAGATGCGAACTCTGGTCTCCTGCGTGCCGCTCAAGTGTCGTAACCGCTCAACCAAACTGACAGTTGTGCAAGAGCAGTCCTTCATCATATAAGAAACAAGTCCAAACCGCGAGAGTGTGTGTGCACAGTTTCAACGAGACAGAGTTCATTCAAACAAGGTAATAAAACATTCTGGTTTTACTCAAGATGTGCTGCTGGCTGGAGCAGGGCTGAGCCCATAGCCCCCCCGGGGGCTAAATAAATGAATAAATAAATAAATGACCGCCAGGTCAGTTCCTAAACTGCTCGGCAACCGTGACGTTTTTTATACTGAAGTGGGTTGAGCCGCACCAGGGGTTGCTAGGTGAGGGGCTGGACTCAGGTTTGGTGTGGGTTGTGGTTACGGTTTGTGACGTCACAAACCGCAGGAAGTGCAATCGGAGTGTTTCTATCTAAGATAAATAAATCTACTTAGAGTAAATAAACCACTGGGTGCATTTTTTTAGCACTAGGACTGTTTTTTTATGAAGTACATACCCAAAGTTCAGTAAAAAAAACATTAAAAAGTGAATTTTGAATGTGTGGTCCCCTTTAAAGTTGTCTAAAAAAGATGCAGAATGTAAATGCAGTAAAATTATATGAGTTAATGGAAGTTTTTTAGTTTCTAGCCCCTTGATTTGTCTATTTATTTATTTATTTGTTATTTTTTTGTCTTTCTTTTATTTTCTCTTTTAATTCCTTTCCTTTTTTTCATTACTGTATTTATGTGAATTAGTTATTTTCAAGAATTGTTGAGTCCTTTCTTGAGCCTTTGCAATCAAAGTGAATTGTAGTCATTAGGAGTTGTGATTCTTGTATGGTATTCATTCAACCTTTATCAGGTAAATCTTATTGAGCCTCGAGGGCTCAATTACGAAAGCGACCTGCTACAAACTAAAGAATGATGAACAGCAATGATACAAATACAAATACATTAAACAATAAACAAAAGAAAAAGTAGCAAAAACTAGCAAAAACATTATAAGGTAGATGTACAAAATCAAAAACAGGAACAATGGTATAATGCTTGTATTTGACATGTTGTTGTGGGTTTTGTCATTGTTACTCTTGTTTATTATTAATAATAAATAAATAAATATAAATAAAACTTGCCCCTGAAGGCAACGCTTTACTGATCCCTCAACTTTCCTATATCACTTGAACTCAACACGGTAAGTTTCTTTACAGGGTGATGAGAATGAAACGAAACTGAAACTCATCTCGTTAATTGCTCTGTTCACGTCACGGGTGATGTATGACTCGATTAAGCTACAGGCACAATATAAACAGTAAAATGAAAAACACCTATGGGACACTCGGGGTGCATAATGACCTACAGTTGTTTTAATACTCTTTTATATAAACTACGTACCTAGTATTATTTGAGTCCTTCGCCCAAGTTGACCCCGTGAGTTTTGTCCGCACGACCACACTTTCCCGTCCTTTTTGAGTAATAAAGTGTGCTGCTGTCCGCTGCTGATGCTGCTCACAGCCCCGGGGACAGACCAGGACACCGGCCTCAGGGCTGCCTGAGGACCGAACTGTCCACCGGAGCTGTCTCCCCAACAGAACACCTGCATGTCTTCACACTCACCTGTTCACATCTGACGCCGAGACGCCGTCCAGATGCTGATGCTGCGTTCATATACTGTCGGAAATATCACACGCTCCGTGAGGAGCATTGAAAACCACTACTTTTTTTTATTGATAAGTAATTCATGGTCCCCGGCTTTTTTTCTGTTGCCTAGATTAAATCTTTGACATCATAGTTAGGTTTGTTACTACCAAAATCTTATAATATTTTCACGTTTTCTCTAATAAAAGAGAAACGGATGTAGATTGTAGAAGATTTTCAAATTTACGAACTTTTTGGGAGATACAGGGAAGGCAGCACAAGAGCTGCAACCTGTAAAGATTCGTTTTCCTTGAACACTTGGCACATGCCCAGAGATTACGTACTCACTAATTCACAGTTAGTCCCATCTCTTTAGTCTAGAGATCATAATGTCAGTATAGACGTGTGGCTAATACAAGCTATCTTTTTTAGCCAGTAGAAACTGTAGGCTACCTGCAAATTCAATTCAGTTTATATTGTGCCAATTCACAACAAAAGTTGTTTCAGGGGACTGGCTGGTTTTGAGGAAGGAGGAACAAATGAACACAGAATGGCAGGTCCAGGTTTCTATAGGAGGGAAGACAAAAACATGTTGATAGAAATAATTACAAATACAAACAGGCAGAGTAAGTAAAGACAGCAGCAGAGTGGTCAGTTTGGGATAGCCCAGGACTCCCAAGCTGACACTAACTATAGGATTTAGCACAAAGGAAATACTTCTAGTCTTAAAGGGGACCACATGCAAAATTCACTTTTTAATGTTTTTTTTACTCAACTTTGGGTATGTATTTCGTATGTACGGAGCCCCCCAGGGGACGTGGAAAAAAAAAAATTTTCTTTGCGTGAGCACGCAAACGTTTGCGTGCGCACGCAAAACTATTGCGAGGTAACGCAAAACCTTTTGCGTGGGAACGCAAAACCCTTTGCGTTCCCACGCAAAAAGTTTTGCTTTACAGACACCATGGGAGGGGTTCCTTTAAAAGGAATGTGGACTCAGTAATGAAAGCATGTCACTGTGGCGCAACCAGTAACGCATCAGCTTGCCGCTCCAAAGGTCACGAGATCGATTCCCAGACGGGACAACATTTTTTTTTTTTTCGTTACCTCGCAATAGTTTTGCGTGCGCACGCAAACGTTTGCGTGCTCACGCAAAGAAAAACATTTTTTTCCACGTCCCCTGGGGGGCTCCGTAATTTCTTACAAAAACAGTCCTAGGACCAAAAAAATGCACCCAGTGGTTTATTTACTCTAAGTATATTTATTTTTCAGTGATATAAATGTCTCATCACAAGCCGCAGGACAACCCACCCCAACCTGAGTCCAGCCCCTCACCTAGCAACCCCTGGTTAGGCTCCACCCACTTCAGTATAAAAGACGTCACGGTTGTTTTTCCTGAGTTCATCTCAGCACAATGGCTACTAGAGTTTGATGTTTCGTTGTTGTTAAAATGCAGTACCGCTAATAACTCTCATATTTCTCATATTTGCACTAATGTTTGTATTACATCACTGCCTATAGTCATACTGTTTACATTCACTGTTTACATTTATTAATACTGTTTACATTTATTACTACTGTTTACATTTACACTACTTTTATATCTACACCACTGCTGATACATATACAGTATTCTCTGACCAGCCTTATTTAAGGATGCCCAATATGCCCAATGTGCCTTACTACATATGCCACTTTGCCTCTATACCAACATCAACTACCTCATACATATACTGTGTACATTAACTCTATGAGGTTCCATTTGTTTCAAAAATGAGCAGATGTCATTTGTGTCGTTGGTACATGTAGTTGGTCTTTGCTGCATGTAGATGTTGCATATGTCTAGTTGCATATGCGTTCGCTGCATATGCGTTCGCTGCATATGCGTTCGCTGCATATGCGCTCATTGCATATGCGCTCATTGCATATGCGCTCATTGCATATGCGCTCATTGCATATGCGCTCATTGCATATGCGCTCATTGCATATGCGTTCGTTGCATATGTGTTCGTTGCATATGTGTTCGTTGCATATGTGTTCGTTGCATATGCGCTCATTGCATATGTGTTCGTTGCATATGTGTTCGCTGCATATGCGCTCATTGCATATGCGTTCGTTGCATATTGCGCTCATTGCATATGCGTTCGTTGCATATGTGTTCGTTGTATATGTGTTCGTTGCATATGTGTTCGCTGCATATGCGCTCATTGCATATGTGTTCGTTGCATATGTGTTTGTTGCATATGTGTTCATTGCATATGTGTTCGTTGCATATGTGTTTGTTACATATGTGTTCATTGCATATGTGCTCATTGCATATGTGTTCGTTGCATATGTAGTTCATGTCGTTGGTCCTTGCTGTTGGTCCTTGTTGCTATTGCCTGTTCTCTTCGCCATTAAAAAATTCTTGAAGTAGGTCATGTTTGATCAAAGTGTTTATTAGATATTAATTTCAAAAATTGTGTTCTTTCAATATTAGTGGTTTCAATAAATATGGTTTAAAAAATTTCCATCTACCTCGTATTTCCTTTAGGCTTTAATCAGGGCAGCTAACAAGGTGAAGGGGTGTACTGTTGCCTCCCTCTAGTGGCGTCGATAATTACATTAAATCAAAAATTCCACAGTCTTTATTATTTATTATTAATTCTGGCATTAGGGTAATAATAATAATATTACCATTATTATTATTTTTAATACTAATAATACTACTAATATAAATATTATTATTAATAATAATAATAAAAAAAAAACATGCATGTTAGGCTGATTGGTAACTCTAAATTGACCCTGGGTGTGAGTGAGACAGGTCCCTCTTGTAAATGAGTCCCCGTGGCTCAACAAGGCTAGCCTGTATAAATAAAGGTTGAATGAATGAATGAAAAATAATAATAATGTGCCTGTGCAAATTAAAATTCCTTGGAATCTTCTGTAAAACCCCAGATATATTTTTCAGTGAGTACCGTTATCTGTACAGCCAAAATGAATAAAAACTACAAAACTCATGTGCTCTTTACATAAATTGAGCAAATAATATTCCTCCTCCAGTCAAACACTTTGTCCTCATCTCTCATTATGTCACAATAACAACAACTTTTATGAAGAACTTATTTTTCTTTCGGCTTTTCCCTTTTCAGGGGTCACCACAGCGAGTCATCCTCCTCCACCTCACTCTGTCCTCTGCATCCTCTGTCCTCACTCCAACTACCTTCATGTCCTCTCTAACTGCATCCATATATCTCCTCTGTGTCTTTTTCCTGGCAGCTGCATTTCTAACATCCTTCTACCAATATACCCACTGTCCCTCCTCTGGACATGTCCAAACCATCTCAGTGTGTCCTCTCTAACTTTATCTCCCAGTTGTTCAACATGTGCTGTACCTCTGATGATCTCATTTGGCTTGCATTCATTTTGTAATGCTCCCAAGACTAAACCAGCATTTAGAGCTATTTTCTGTGGCTTGGGATAGGCAATCACTGTCCACAGAACAAGGCAGATCACCACAAAAAAAATTGTGGATTAGGGGTCAATTACTAGCAAACCGTGTTTGTTAGTTGTGGTAATGTTATCCATCATTGCTGCAACTTTAGCCACAGTAGCTAACGCTGCCTGTCAGTGATGTAATGCTTTATGTTTACTTTCTGTATTTACATGTTAGTTGGCTGTGATAACGTTAATCATCATTATCAATTTACTATTCTGTAACTGTTTAAGGAAACAGCCTCTGATCTAGCTAGCAGCCACAGGTAGCTAAACTGTACACTGCTGCTGTCAGTGCTGTAAATGTTTATTCAAGTCTCTGACATCTTACAACACTGTTGTTTAGAATAGCATTTTAAATATTAAATTAAAAGCTATATGTCAAACCATTTCCATGTTCTGATGCGATTAATAATTCATCTTTTTGTTTTCTTTTTGTGTCCATCTCTCTCACCACCTAACATGGCACAGTCATCAACACGTTGTTATTGCAGTGTGCCATGTTGATCCAATAATAAAAAGATCACAAAATATCACAACGCTGCCTCCATCCAGCATCCAGCCACATGTATGGCTCCTCCACAACCAACCAGAGGATTGAGTCCTGGTGGTCCATATTCAGAAAGGGAAGGTAAGTGGTCTTCATAAACTAATTTAATTACAAGTAACCATAATTCAAACATGGATATACTGAAAATAACTTGATTTCTGTTGGTGTCAGTTCTGGATGCAGATCTTCGAGAAGCTGGATTCTTCACGGGAGTCACGAGCACCAGTGTCTGCTGAGATATTGTTTTTTTCATTCGTTCATTCAACCTTTATTTAGTCAGGTAAATCTTTTGAACCTCATGGGATCATTTACGAAAGCGACCTGCTAAAACTAAAGAACAATGAACAGCAGTGATAGAATTTCCTTAAACAATAAACAATAAACAAACAAACAATAAACAATAGAAAACAAAAGAGAGAAAAAAACAAAAGAAAGTTTTTTTTTTTTTTTTTTAACAAAGTATCAAAAAACTAGCAAAACATTATAAGGTAGACGTATAAAATCAAAGACAGGAACAAATCTGCATTGGTTTTTGCCAGGATTCCAACAGATTCTGAAAACCATTTAGAGAAGTCAAGGTCGAGAGCTTCAGATCTTTTTGTAAGATATTCCATGAAGCAGGAGCGGAGTAGGAGAAGGCCCTTTTTCCAAGTTCAGTCCTCACTGACGGAACACTGCAGGTAATCATGTCCTGAGAGCGCACGCTGTAGCTGCACTCACGCAAAGACATGTAGGAGGAGATGTATGAGGGCAGCAGACCAAGAAGTGATTTAAAGATGAAAATGTACCAGTGGAAGAGTCTGCGTGAGGTTAATGATGTCCAATTAACCAGTGAATACAGGGTGCAGTGGTGGGTACGATAATCACAACCAGTTATGAATCTTAGTGAAGACCAAGATGGCGGCTGAGCAGAGTGGACGTATTTAGTCGGGCTCCTGCCAGTACTACTTCCAAAAGGATTATTTGGAGTATTTGGAGAGCTTTTTTGCGCTGGATGTGCAGAGATGTACAGAGAGGAGCGTTGAAAAAGCTACGGAAGTTGGACTGGAACTTACGATCCAGAATTATGAATCTACAAGCCAACGTGTCCGTGAGTTTTTTTGCCGAGAGTTAGCCTAGCGTAGCTACAAACCGGGCTAATCAAAGCTAACCGAGCTAGGTCACCGTAACAGGGTGCTGTAGTTGCAGGCTTCGTGAGCAAATAAACCGGAGAATACGCTGGTTGTTACGAAAAAAAGCGAGCCGGCACGCTTGAGGTGCTTTGTTGCAGTGAAAGAACACAACAAAGCACGCTACAGTGGAAGCGCGGTGGTGGGCCAAGCGTCGTGTACGCCGCCTGGAGCGCCGTAGGAGAGCCGGAGGACCGCGGCCTGGAGTTCGAGCTGGGCTGGGAGCCGTGAGAGAGCCGGGGCCAGGCGCCGTGAGTGGGCCGAGCGTGAACGCCGCCTGGAGAGTCGTGGGAGAACCGGAGAACCGCGGCCTGGAGTTTCGAGCCGGGTGACCGCCGCCTGGGGCTGGGCGGGCGTCGGAGCTGGACCTGGAACGTGCTGTGCTAACTGTGCTAACTGGGCTGCATCGGTTCTGGAGGGGATCGGAGCTGGGCCTGGAGCTACGTGCTGTGCT
>JBBPBX010012106.1:42574-54665 GCA_038048925.1 Garcialebias charrua | reverse complement strand
CGGCGCTAAATTTAAAATATTTTGAGAGGAAATTTCATTCATTGAACATTATTTTAGCAAAAACGGTCAGAGGTCTATCTTAATATTTATATATGTTGTGCCATTTTTTGAAAAGTTAAAAGAACATGTCAGTGGAGCTTTAAAGGTTCAGTATGTAACTTTTCTAACAACATATTTTTAACATATTTCTTCACTCTGTCACTACCTCCTGACATACTGATTTTAGACAAGTAATCTCTGAAAAAAACTATTGTCCCCTTGCTTCTCTAAAAGCATTTCTAAAAAGCCACAGTGACCCACCGTTAACCAGCCAATAAAAACAGATTTTGTAACCAGCCAATAAAAACAGAGCTTGAATTTGAATCAGCCAATAAAAACAGAGCTTGAATTTGAATTTCAGCAGAGCTAGGGCAAGAGCAAGCCTCAGAGCCATATATGGCTCTGAGGGGGAGGGACCAGAAACGTGTCTCTGTTCAAAATTTTCCTAAGTTCCAGCGTGTTCCAGAAATTACATACTGAACCTTTAATAAGTAAAAGTGGCTATTAACGACACACTTGGCTTGCCATACCAAGCGACATTCATCTCGCTCCAGAACTCCTGGAGCAAACATCAAATCAGCTGCATGTCGCCCGGGCGGCGCGGCGACATGCAGCTGATTTCACCGTCAAAGTGTATTTATTAAGGAAAAGTTCAACTGAGACACACCTTTGCTATAATTTCAAGCAAACAATTGTTTTTGTGTTAATCTAGTTAAATTCTTGTTAAAGTCCTCCCGTGCACGCTCCCGCGGCCGCCATTTGGCAGCCAATCGATTTTTGGCATAACACCGGTCCACATTTCCAGGCTGTCAGCGGCGACGCATGATAGACGCAACTTATACAACGAAGCGACGTACTTATGTATTTTTCAACTTTATTAGACATATTTGGACTGACGCGACTTATCGGGCGGTGCAACGTTTATGGCAGCAAGTATGGTAGGGTAAAATTTGGTGCGGTAGTAGCTGAGAGTTGTTAACACATGTTGAGCTCGTGCATGACATCATTCACAAAGTTTGACCTTGAGGAGGGACAACGTTAAAGACACAGTTGGAGGAGTCTGGAGGAGACCCAGTCTTACCTTCTGGAGCTGTTTGATGATTTCTTCATCTTTGTTGAGATATGACTTGTAAGCAGTGTACACACCTGAAACAAACATGTAAAGGTAGGAGGAACCGTAGAGGCTGAGACGAGTTCACCTGTTGTCTAACCCAAACTAAAACCTTCAGAATGAACAGAAATAATCCAAGAACAACAAATATTTACCAGGTTTAGAGTCCAGAGTTTTGAGGTTTTTCAGTTTCTTCACCTTCATCTGCTTGGTCATCTCTGCCGAGAGGAACAAACATTTTATACAAGTTTAATTTCTGAAACATGGGCGTAGCCAGAATTTTTTGGGGCGCGGTTCGTTTTAAAGGAGAAGTTGACAATGCTAAACTAATGTGCCTGGATAGCTCAATGGATAAAGTGTTTGCCTTCAGTCCCAAAGCTCATGAGTTCAAGTCCCGCATGGTACAACGATTTTTTTAAAAATTCATTCCAGATTAAAAAAGCACAAGAAAACTATTTACAAAACGGCAAGAAATAAAACAATGCATTAAATGAAAGGAATCAGACGAAGAAAATAATCTTATCTGCCCCTTCTCAAACTATTTTTTTTTCAAACACTCTTTTATTGGATAAAAAAAGAAGAATGTGTTAACCACAGCCTGTGGTTAACACATTCTTCTTTCTTCACAGGCATATTAACTACTTTTTTTATCCAATAAAAGACAAATGTAAAATTAGTTGTTTGAATCGAGTGTTTGAAAAAAAAAATAGTTTGAGAAGGGGCAGATAAGATTATTTTCTTCGTCTGATTCCTTTCATTTAATGCATTGTTTTATTCCTTGCTGTTTTGTAAATAGTTTTCTTGTGCTTTTTTAATTTGGAATGAATTAAAATAAAATAAAAACGTTGTACCATGCGGGACTTGATCCCACGAGCTTTGGGACTGAAGGCAGACGCTTTATCCATTGACCTATCCAAGCACATTAGTTTAGCATTGTCAACTTCTCCTTTAAAAGTGGGCGGTTCGTTCGAACCCCCCGAACCCCCCTTGCCTACGCCAATGTGAAAGAAACCAGTGCTTCTCCAAGCTGGTGTGAGGTTCTTAAGATTACAGAATCTGATGAACTTCAAAGTGATGACAAACATAATTCAGCTTCAACTGCTTCAAGGAAATAAAAAAAACACGAGCATGTATAAAAACTTCACCAGGTCACGAGTCTCAAACTTTTAATTGAAGGAGTCAAAAGCAGAAACTTTTGGGAAGCACCGTCATCGTTTTATTTATGAGGCCTGAGGCTCTAATGGACTGTTTGGATGTTTTTAGTCACTTGGTGACTAAACAGTTTGTACAGATTGATGATGTTAGATCTCATCTGTGCAGTATTTCATGTGGCGTACCACAAGGTTCGCTGCTTGGGCCTAAGTTGTTTATTTTATATGTAAATGAATTAAGGTGTCTAGTATCCTCAAGTGTGTTTTATTTGCTGATGATACTACTTTTTTTTGTTCGGGTAGGGACTTGAATCAGATGTTTGAATTAATGAAGATGGAGTTTGACAAAATTCAAACTTGGTTTAAATTAAACAAGTTATCACTGAACGTTGAAAAAACTAATTACGGTATACAGTATACAGTATTTAGTAAAAAAAAGGTCAACTGTGGATTTTCTTTTCAAAATTGATGGTGTTGAGATACAAAGATTGAATGAAGTAAGGTTTTTGGGAATAATTATCGATGATAAATTGTCATAGAAAAAACATATTAATTTTGTAAGAACTAAAATGTCTAAGTCCATGGCAGTACTATATTAAACGAGGGACTTACTGACTGACAAGGCTTTGTGTTTGCTGTATAATACAATTATTGTGCCGCATTTAATTTATTGTATTGGTGTCTGGGGTACAGCTTGTAAAACTGTAACCAAGTCCATCTGTCCAGATGACCTGATTGAGAATTATCGGATTTGATACCTGGATTACTGAGCATGAACTTTCTTGTAACCAAGTCTATTTTTATTTTATCAACTGAAATTACTTAAGTTTTGTGATTTGGTGGATTACAATATTCTATTACTTATGTACAGGGCTCAGAATCATAATTTACCATCGAACATACAAGCGTATTTTGTAAAAAGGAGTAGTTGTTATATTTTAAAAGGAACAGATATTTTTGTTAAGCCAAAGTATAGAACAAGTTTGAGGAGTAGGTCTACTTTAATAAGGGGAATTGATTTATGGAATGGTTTGAATAATGATATTAAAAAAGAGGAATCATTATTTGTATTTAAGAAAAAGATCAACAATATAATGCTGATGAGATATAGTTAAGTTAGTTAAAGGACAACACCCACCATGACAGTAACAATTCACCATATAGGACAATTACTGTAATTTAATATGATGTCTATTTTCATTTTTGCATTTGGGCCAGGCGAGGGTTAAAAAAAAAAAAACACTCCCGAATGAATCCGGAAACCTGGCCGAAGAGTGCCGAAGTGTCATGTGACTTTTGTTACATCTCCACCCAGAAGGCAGGAGTGAGTTTCCATGGAGGTTTATGAGAGAGAGTGGGAGTTAAAACTGCATATTTCCTGGTGCATTTGTGTGTACATATGGACCAGCGCTCTGATTTTATTTATTATTTATTTTATAACACCGCTGCGGACCGTTTCTGCCCAGAGGGGCGAGCCGCGCGCGTCTCTGGCTCCTCGTTCCGCTGGTCACCTTTGAAGTTCCGAATGCGTGTCAGGGCTCTGCTCCGTCCCAGCCTTGTTGCGGGGAGCACGCGCGCAGAGCTCCGCTGCGTGGCTGCTTTTTCTGTACTCCCGACCTGTTTGGTCACGGGGGGAGAGAATAAAAAGCCGATGCGGAAATGAATGAATTTGTCGCGATCAAGCGAATTAAACTAGTATGTCTATGTGGATGCTCGCTCAGAATATGATAGACATGAGTGAGCGACAGCAGGATTAATCAACAGGCAGCTTTAGGGAATATTTAAAAATGCTTCGCTTTTTCTTTTCCTCGCTCAGAGCAGCGGTCATGGAAGTTGATGAATGCTTTTTATAACTCCGCCTGTAACTCCAAGGCGTCACTTTAGTGACGTGAATGCCCATATATGGAGAGGAGCAGATTTTTCCTGGAGCTTCTGCTAAAATCTGCTATAAATCATGAAATAACACATTTAGCGTTATTTCTCTACAATATAAATAAACGCTCCTGTATTATTTTTAAATAAACTAATAAATATTAATGGCGATGTAATTTGAAAACATGGTGGGTGTTGGACTTTAATATTATGGAAATATAAAGAATAATTGTGATAAGTTTTGGGGTTTGTTGTATTATTTGTGATTATTGCTTGAATTGATTGTTTGAATTGATTTTGTTAAGAAGGGGCAGAATTGATAAGATTTTATTCTTCTTCTGCCGCCTTTCATTTTATAGGTATTTTATATTTTGTTTTTCTTGAAATTGTATTTTTTTAACCTTGAAATGAAATGAATAAATAAACAAACAAACAAACTTGGCATCTCCCCCAGGTCGTTTCTGAGACGGCAGTTTGTGCCAGAGTTGATAATAAAATGAAAAATAAATCTGATTAATGTGCCGTTCACCTGCGTGCTTCATGTCTCCGATGCGGATGATGTGCGGCCAGTGCTGCAGAGTTTTTGCGAAGAATGGGTTGGTCACTCCCAGAATGACTGATGGCCTGCGGATCAGCAGACAACAAGAATTTATTTAAAACAACACGTTTATTTATAAAGTATGGACAGAAAAAATGAGTCCAAAGATTTTGTATTTTCTTTTAAAAATATATAAATTTGTCTTTCAGTTAGTGTTTTCATATTTTTATATAAATTTGTCTTCCTGTTAGTGTTTTCATATTTTTAAATCCTCAGATCAGAGCGTCCCCGTGTGTAACCGGAGCTCTTCATAACCCCAACGTGAGGCGGGTGTTCGCTGGCCACCAGCTGTGCGGCTCGTTTTCACTCACGGCGCCTGCGTTCTGGTCGTGTACTCCTTAAACTCGCTGTCGTGGATGGTGAAGTACGGCCGGAAGTCGCAGCAGTATCGCAGAGGAGAGATGCAGCTGCAAAAGCCCAGGTGTGAATTAATGTCAACTTCCAGAGGCCAACAGGAAAATCACTCAGAATATTACAAACGCACGGAAACTGTTTACCCTCGTGTGTTTTTATGTCACATCTGCAGATGTGCAGCGACACGTCCAGCTGTGAACTGCACGTTTAACAAACTGCTTCGTGCAGGTTCTGGCTCAGCGGGCCGCTTCTAACTGCCGGACTCACCTGACCAGCGCCAGCACGGTTTCAGACGACTCCGCAGGCGACGGCGCCATGACGACAAGCGCCTCCCCTAACAGCACCAACTCCCAAAGCATCTGGATGTGGAAGTAAACCGGGTGGAAACACCTGGACAGAGAGAGCCTGCATGAGCTTCAAAACACGACTCGGACGTCTAGAGTTCTCTACCAACCAACAAACTTCACATCGACACAGTCTCAAAGACAAACTACCTCCGAGGTACAAGAAACCTCAGACCTGAAAAGTTCAGACAGAAGCTCCTGAGTCTGATACTTTAAGACGATTGGTCCAGAAGTGGAAGATATTTCTGAGATAAAGTCACTGATGTTGGAATTGATGAAGAAGGAGTTTGTCAAAATACAGACTTGGTTTAAACTAAATAAATTATCATTAAATCTAGACAAAACTTATTATATGATATTTAGTAATAAAAAGAAAACTGCAGATGTTTCATTTACAATTGAGGCTGGTGAGATCTGTAGAGTGAGTGAGGTCAAGTTCTTGGGTGTTGTCATTGATGACAAACTGACTTGGAAAAAACATATAGATCCTGTAAAAATGAAAATATCTAAATCCATTGCTGTACTATATAAAGTCAAAGACCTATTAAATGACAAAAGCGTTGTATTTGTTGTATAACACAATTATTGTTCCACATTTAATTTATTGTATTGATGTTTGGGGAAAAGCATGTAAAACTATTTCAAAAAACCTATTTTTATTTTACAGAAAAGAGCCATAAGGATTATTGCAAGAAAACATTACTGTCATCCATCTAGTATATTATTTTTTCAATTGAAATTACTGAAGTTCCATGATTTAGTAGATTACCATATTTTAATGGTGATGTATAAAGCTCATAACAATGCATTACCCTTAAATATTCAGACACTTTTTGTTAAAACATCAAGCTGTTACAATCTAAAGGGAACTGATGTATTTGTAAAGACACAGCATAGAACTAGTTTGAAGGGACGGTCTACCTCAGTCCAGGGAGTTGGATTGTGGAATGACTTGGAGTGTGATGTGGAAAAAAGCAATGTCAATGTTTGTGTTTAAGAAAATTATCAAAAATGAATTGTTGAAGAAATATATATGAAGTAGTTTAATGTGTAATATGTTGGAATTGGTTGGAATTGAGAATTGGAATTGAGATGAGTTATGAGTTATTCATTTTGTTTTGTTACTTATAGATAATTATTGTTTGAATTGATTGTTTTGAAAAGGGGCAGATATAATAAGATTTTTTCCTCTTTCTGCTGCCTTTCATTTTATTTTTTATTTTTATAAGATACATGTGTTTGTTATGTATTTATTTTTATAAAATGAATAAATAAATAAATATTTCAAATATTTGAAATGTGTGAAAGCTGAGTCAGCACGTTGTTTTCCTGTTTTTGTTTTATGTATTTTATAATCCGACCACCGGGGTACTTCTGTCATTTGTTCCCGTTTCGCCGTTCATTCAGCTCCTTCAGGAGAAAGCTGCTGTGACTTTAAGCTTTTATAACTTTCTTTCTTTTCAAAAGATTTGACTTTAATATTTTCTCCATAAAAACACAGAAATCTCTTTAGGCCTTTAAAATAATTGTTTGATTTATAATCTGCTGTTTTAGTCTTTTAATGCTACTTTTCACGCCAAGCTAGACCTTTGAAACATTTAGCTTCTAACCTTTTAAAAATTGTAGCTTTAGCTGGTCAGCTACATTTCAGCTCCTTCAGCGCTCTGTGTTCTACAGAAAATGCGGTTTCTCTAGATCTATGGTTCCCAACACTGGTCCTTGAGGAACACCATCCTGCATGTTTTAGTTGTTTCCCAGCTTCTGCAGAACACGAGGAAGTAATCAAATCACTGAATCAGGTGTGTTGGAGCAGAGAAGCAACTAAAACATGCAGGATGGTGTTCCTCAGGGACCTGGGTTGGGAACCACTGCAAGTTTTTATTTTACTACAGGGTTAAAAAGTCAGATAAGCCTGAACGTCAACAGGTTTCTTTATAACTTGAACCTACAATATTTTTGTTAAACATTTCCGACTTTATTTTAAATAAATTTATTTATTATTATTTATTCTGACTTTATTTTCTGAAGAGAAATAACCGTAAAAGCCGATCAGTCACTGTTTCAGTCCGAGCGTTGGCTCGTTGTGTTGACCTGGAGTCAGTTTGACTTAAACCTGCAGACTGCAGCGCAGGTGGAGACACAACGAGACAGAAACAAAAAAGTTCCACGTCTCACCTGAACAGGTCGACTTCGTGGATGGTTGGGAGCACGAGGGACACCAAACTGTCACTCTGAACAGCAAATACACACCATCAGTTAGATTACAGTAAATAAATACTCGCAGGCGACAGAAATAACCAAATATGATCATAACTGCTGCTCAGTCTCTACCTGAGCAGACTGGACCAGCTGGGAGGTTCCTGGTTTGTCGTAACTGGTCGGGATCCGAACCTGCAGCGCATAAAAAATAAAAAAAACACTGACTGGGTCTGCAGTGCTGCTTGTTAAATAAAGCCTGGATTATTAGTTTTATGTCACTCAGTATACAGTACTGTAGTACTCATAGTTTTCATTGGTTGAGTATTTGTACCTTGATGACGATGCCCATTATAGGCAGAGTGAGGATCCGCCCCGGATGAGGCGTCGGCCAGCGGTCGATGTCATTACAAGCTGCCACACACAACACCAGCAACAGAAAAAAACAACATTAATATCTGAGAATAAACGTTAAGTAAATAGAAACAAAGAAAAACTGTTGTGCTGTCACGGCTGCTTTTCTCCAAGAATACACATTCTTCTTGTCCCTGGCAGGAGTTTTAAACTTAACAACTGGTGCTGAAGAGCAGAGTCGCATCAGGAGATAAAACTTTTCATCAGAACTTCAGAAGAAAAATTTACCTGATTTTTATGTTTTGGTAAGAAATTTGCAAACGGAGTCACTAAAAGTTAAAGTTGTGTTTTGAACAGACTCTCTTTGGGGGTAGTTTATGATAAATGTTTAATTGTTGCAGTTTGTAAATGTTTTTTTGTTTTGTTTTTTGTAATGTGTAAGGAACTGAAAGTTTGTGTTTTGTATCATTGCCAGAAGCTTTGGGGTCATTCACGGAGGAGTTAAAATGAGCTCACACGCCTGAGCTTGAATGAAAAAAAATGTAAAATTAAACTTATGGTCATAAAAACAAACAAACAAATACAGTTTATAAAGGATGTAATGTTTCACACATGCAGGTTTGTTTTCAAATATAAGAAGTATAAATGTTTTAATAATTAAAGGCTCTCTATGAATAAGAATGTTGAATTTGAACGTGTGAGGGCAATGTGGTGTCATAAATTCACTGCTACCAAAGAGACCTTGAGGAACAGCAGGGTGATTCTTTCTCACACTGAGACTGTAGGACGAATCCTCCCCTTTAGGAAGAGATGCACATAACGTTCAGATGTTATACTTGGAAGGTCAAATGGAAAGGTTCTCATAAAAAGGGCCTTCCAGCTTTTGCTGAGATCATAGTAACAGGTGTCCCATTAATTACAATAACAGAGTTTGTTATTCAAATTTTTTGTGACATGGTTTCTTGCTGTCCAACTTCGGGAATGAGAGTCTTACTTTCAAAGTACTGTATCAAAATAATAAAAGTTGATGGTAGAAAAACCTTGATGTGTCCCTACATTAGGATATTTTAGTATTAGTAGCGTATTTAGGATATTTTACTATTTGTATTTAGGATATTTTTGTATTTGTATTTAGGATATTTTTGTATTTGTATTTAGGATATTTTAGTATTTGTATTTAGATGTTTTAGTATTTTTATTTGGAATATTTTAGTATTATTAATGTTTAGGATATTTTAGTATTATTAGTATTTAGCATATTTTGGTATTAATGTATTAGTATTTAGGATATTTTAGTATTAGTATTCAGGATATTTAAGTATTTGTTTTTAGGATATTGAAGTATTTGTATTTAGGATATTTTTGTATTTGTATTTAGGATATATTAGTATTTGTATTTAGGATATTTTAGTGTTTGTATTTAGATATTTTAGTACTGTATTTGTATTTGGGATATTTTAGTATTATTAATGTTTAGGATATTTTAGTATTATTAGTATTTAGGATATTTTAGTATTATTAGTATTTAGGATATTTTAGTATTAGTATTTAGGTTATTTTAGTATTAGTATTTAGGATATTTTAGTATTTGTATTTAGGATATTTTAGTATTTGTATTTAGGATATTTTAGTATTTGTATTTAGGATATTTTAGTATTTGTATTTAGGATATTTTAGTATTTGTATTTAGGATATTTTAGTATTTGTATTTAGGATATTTTAGTATTTGTATTTAGGATATTTTAGTACTGTATTTGTATTTAGGATATTTTAGTATTTGTATTTAGGATATTTTAGTATTTGTATTTAGGATATTTTAGTATTTGTATTTAGGATATTTTAGTACTGTATTTGTATTTAGGATATTTTAGTATTTGTATTTAGGATATTTTAGTATTATTAATGTTTAGGATATTTTAGTATTATTAGTATTTAGGATATTTTGGTATTAGTATTTAGGATATTTTTGTATTATTAGTATTTAGGATATTTTAGTACAGTATTTGTATTTAGGATATTTTAGTATTTGTATTTAGGATATTTTAGTATTTTTATTTAGGATATTTTGGTATTAGTATTTAGGATATTTTTGTATTTGTATTTGGGATATTTTAGTATTTGGGATATTTTAGTATTATTAATGTTTAGGATATTTTAGTATTATTAGTATTTAGGATATTTTAGAATTATTAGTATTTAGGATATTTTGGTGTTAGTATTTAGGATATTTCAATATTATTAGTATTTAGGATATTTTAGTATTATTAGTATTTAGGATATTTTAGTATTAGTATTCAGGATATTTTAGTATTATTAGTACCGGTATTTAGGATATTTTAGAGTTATTAGTATTAAGGATATTTTAGTATTATTAGTATTTTAGTATTACGTATTAGTATTTAGGATATTTTAGTATTATTAGTATTTGGGATATTTTGGTCCACTGAACACAGATTTCTGAGGACAAGACACTCCAAGCTGTGGTCAGACATTGTATTTGACATTTTGTTATTTTTAGTGGAAGAAAAAGTAAAATGAAGTAAAGGTTTGATCGTAGTTTAGTCCTGAGACTTTCTAAAGATGCAGATGTCGACGTGTTGATATATTTTATATTTCAGCAGATCCACAGATTTAATGGACGATGGGACTCACCAGCTTCCAGGCAGGGCTCCTGCTTCTCAAAGTACTCTGGAGCCATAATCTTCAGCAGCGAGTGGAAGAAGGTCACGTAGGGCAACTTACTGATCAGAACCAGAGACTGGATCAAACAGAACCACAGAGAGAGAACTTTAATTCTCTGAGAAATCCAGGATTCTTTCAATAACATGTTGTCTTCAAGGAGAGACTTCACCAGGAACATGATGAAAACTTCAACTTTAAACGAGTTCCATTTAAAATATTTAAGAAAGAACATGTGCAGAATGTGTTGTTCTATCCAGCCAACAAATAAAAACTCAAAAAACATGAACAGTTTGGAGAAACATAACACTTAAAAACACTAATAAAAAGCCAAATCCAGAGAATACTGCAAATCTATAGAACTGTAACGACAGCACAAGCCGTTATATAAAAGAAGAAGGGTTTTGATTTTCGTTTTAATATCTTTTCTACATTTTCCTGTTGGTTTTATAAAGTTTCCATGTCACCTCAAAGTTGTTCCTAATGTCTCTTGTGTGTTCCGGACTTACAAATATGCATCTCGTAAAATAAATAAAAATAAAAAATTTAAAATTATAAATGAATACATGTCTCTTTCATTTGTTGTTGGATGTAACTGGGACCTCGTGTACATAATCTCGTTTTCATCACATGTACCACATGCGGTGCAAATGACAATAAAGACTCTCTGACTCTGACTCTAATCAAACCTGCAAGTCTTGTTCGGATATTTTGACTGAACATCGTTCCAGAACAATAAATGTGTAAATCACACGTTAAATCTGCAGAATTTAACCATTTTTACTGAAAAGGCCACGTCAGAAAACAGAAGCAGCTTCAACCAATAAGATAAAACAAAGTTTGAAATGTGCACAGTAAATGTGTGTGTGTGTGTGTGTGTGTGTGTGTGTGTGTGTGTGTGTGTGTGTGTGTGTGTGTGTGTGTGCACAGTAAATGTGTGTGTGTGTGTGTGTGTCGTGAGCTGATCAAACCGACCTTCTGAAAGTATCCTCTCTTCAGGGATTTATCTCGCACCTGGCGGAAGTACACGTAGCCGTAGTAGTGGCCGTGTTCCCGCTGCAACACAAACTCAGTTATAGTTTCACCCCTGCAGCCGTTTTGAACTCAAACGTCACCGCGACACATCGACCAGCGTCCCGACCTTCAGACAGGGGGGCGCGTCTCGATCCGTGGTCTCCAGGAAAACGCCCAGCGACGACTTCCTGTTGGAGCCTTGGCGAAAGCGGAAGCAGAACTGGGTGTCGCCGAGGCAACCTGCAAACAGTACAAAGACGATGATGATCCATGACGATGATGAAGGTGTCCCCGGTTCAACGAGCCAACAAACAAAATATGTCAACATGTTTTACGTTCACGTCAACGTATACCGTATACAGTATTTATATATATATAT
>JBBPBX010012106.1:29786-41738 GCA_038048925.1 Garcialebias charrua | reverse complement strand
ATATACATATATATATATATACATATATATATATACATATATATATATACATATATATATACACATATATATATACACATATATATATATACAGGTAGTCCTTGACTTACGAGCACATCGACATACGAGGTTCCGGACTTACGAATATGCATCTCATTAAAAAATAAAAATTAAAAAATTAAAATATAAATGAATACATGTACAGTACTGTACAGTCACCAAGCACTTAGCCTATCCTAACACAGTTTTTAAAGATGAAGGAGTGAGTTGAATTGTCTCCCTTTCACATAAAGTGAAAGTAGCTCCCTTTATGTGAATGGAGCCTGCTGGGGAGGAGGGAGACAATTCAACTCACTCCTTAACTGTGTTAGGATAGGCTAAGTGCTTGGTGACTGTACAGTACTGTACATTTATCTATTTATAAATAAATAAATAAATATATTTTTTAATAAATAGATAAATGTACAGTACTGTACAGTCACCAAGCACTTAGCCTATCCTAACACAGTTTTTAAAGATGAAGGAGTGAGTTGAATTGTCTCCCTCCTCCCTAGCAGGCTCCATTCCCATAAAGGGAGCTAGCTCCCTTTATGTGAAAGGGAGACAATTCAACTCACTCCTTCATCTTTAAAAACTGTGTTAGGATAGGCTAAGTGCTTGGTGACTGTACATGTATTCATTTATTTAAAAAAAATAATAATAATATATTTTCCAAAAAAACTACTGTAAGTCTGGTCCTCTGGACATTCAAAAAACAAAACAAAGCAAAAAAAATAATATATATATATATTTTTTTGTGATCCTACTTACGAATTTTCGACATACGAGCGGCCCGTAGGTACGGAACTCGCTCGTAAGTCAGGGACTACCTATATATATACTGTATATATTTTTAAAATAAAATACACTTCTGTCACTTTTGGTCCAAGCAACCAGTTCCAACACCAGAACTGTCCCGTTTCCACACTTTTCATGCTTTTCATGGTGGCTGTTCAGAACCAGTGTCAGTCAGCATGTGTACACAGTTTTAGTCTGACCTCACCCTAAAGCTTTACATGTCACTGTAAAATAATCAAGAGCTCAGAATGGTTCTGGTTGGTCTGCTGCACAAAAAATAAAAAGTCAGATCCGTTTAACAAAAACGTTGAAAACTCACCTGAGTTGGAGTCGGGGAAGGAAAGGTAGCAGATGCTTGTTTTCTAAAAAAAAAAAAAAAAAAAACAAGAATAAAACAATTTATTTAACATGTCTGTTCAGGCGGTTTACACAAAGATCTTTCTTCCTCTGTTAATCTGTGGCCGGGTCACAGAAGCAACAAGTCCAGGACAGAAACCCAGACCCCGTTCTTCCCAGCAGCACTCTCCAGCTCCTCCTGGGGCGTTCCAAGATGAGAGGAGATATAACTCCCCAGTGAATTCTGGGTCTGCCCCGGACCTCTTCCCAGTGAGAACAGCCCAAACAAATCTAAAAAGGAGGCGCAGAGGAGGCTTCCTGTCAGATGCCTGAACCACCACAGCTGATTCTCTTCGATGCAGAGGAGCAGCAGCTCTACTCTGAGACCCCCCAGATGACAAAGCTCCTCAAGTTCAAGAACTTTTATCATCCCCAAGAGGCAATTTGTTTCCCAGTCAGTCGACACATAAAACATCTGTACTAGACATTAAGACATTAAAGTAACAGAGATCATCAGTGTTCGTTGAGAAGCCTGATCTCTACAGGGATCAACGAGTCTTTCAGTCTGTTCGTCAAACATCTGGGCTGCAGATACCTGCGTCCAGATGGAAACAACCTGAACTCACCATGGAGTGGGTGATCAGGATCTGCCAGAATCGGAATGCCCTCGTCTATAAAGCCTCCAATAGACCTCAGCGTCCTCCCTTTACGCCACTCTACGCGCAAATTTTGTGCGCATGCGTTTGCTGTTATGCTCTGCTTTCTTTCTCACGGTAAGGGCTCGCGTTTTCGCTCCAAATCCTTGTTGTGAAATGTGAGCAGCTGCAGCTGTCACTTCTGCGCGCAGGTCGCTGATTGGTCACTTGCTGACACGCCTACTGAAATGATTGACAGCTCAGTCAGCTCAGTGAGAAAACTCGAGAACTCATCATGAGCAGCCCGCTGCGGTGTTCTGCTGCGGTGTTTCTACTTTATATGTTATAAAAAGTTCTCTCAGAAATAAAAATAATAACAGGGAGCGCTTTTCCTGCAGCACACAGTCCACCAGGGAATATTTAAAACCTCGCGCACCCAGGTAGGACCTGAATTCATTCATTTCAGTCATCGAGTGAACGGAGGAAGAAGCGATTACTTGACTTTTGGCAAAAAAACAAAAGAAAAGGCCCGATCAGCGATAAAGAAGGGGAATTTAATTCATTTGTGTAACATACAAAACAGTCCGGCGCCGGGGAAGTTTATGGTCAGACACCGCGCAAGCGTGCGCGGTCGTAAAAAAAGAGCTTTGCGCGTTCGTGCCCTGAGGGGCTACGCGGGGCTACGCTTTTGCCTCAGCGTACGTACGTCGTACAGAGGCGTATAGGGAGTACGCGCAGGTCTACTGGGGGCTTCAGGCTGAGCCCAGGAAGGTCATTTTGGCTGCTTGCTTCCAGGATCTCATTATTTTGGTCATGCTCCAAAACCCTATGACCATGTGAGGGTTGGAAGGTAGACGGACCAGTAAATTCAGAGGTTCACCTTTCAACTCAACTCATTTCACCACGACTGACTGAAGCAATGCCCTCTGAACACAAGGCCCCGATCCATTAATCCATCTCCCGCTCCATCTTTCCATCACTCAGGAACAAGACGTCCAGATTCTAGAACTCCTCCACCTGAGGCAAAACCTCTCCCTGACCCAGAGGGAGCATCGAACCGGTTTCCAGTTGAGAATCATGACCTCTGACTTGAAGAAACTGACTGTCCTCCCAGTTGCTTCACACTCCAGCGCACGCTAAATGTCATGGCCCGAAGACGTCAACAAAACTACACTAATCCTCAAAAAGCATCAACAAAAGCCTGAGGCTCCCAAACCCGACACTCTCCTCACCACAACAGCACCTTGAGATGCTGTCCATGAACATCACAAACAGGATGCGAGACAAGGAACACCCCCGATGGAGTCTAACGCCAAATTTACACTACATGCGTTCCGGCTCCGCCCCGCTCTGGTCCGACCTCCGCAGCAAATACAGTACGCACCCATTATAATCAATGAGAGAGTTTACACTGGCTCCGCACGGCGGCGGCGGCGAGCGGTGGCGAGCGGACGGCAGTCCGTCAAAATTAGAATCCATCCTATTTCTGCCGGACGCCGGAGCTGTGCCGGAGTCAACTTTTAAAGATTACGTCGCACCAACAGGAAAAGGAACGAGCACAACTTCCGTATTTACAAAATAAAATCACCACGGGCGGACTAATCCTAGCTCTATACGGATTTATTTGTACAAAAATGCTGTCAAACTATCATTTATGACTACGCCTACAAACGCAATACAAGAAATAAATAAATAAATAAAGTATTTTATTCTGAAATGTAATACATCACTTCCTGTTGCTCAAACCATGTCCTGTCGCTCATTTACGAGAGAAGATCAAGGCAGCAGTCTCTACTGTTGTTCTCCTTCTTCCACCGAATGAATTGTTTTGTTCTGACTTACTTATTTATCACTTGATTTATCGCGCGATCTCGCAATTCCCGCGCATGCGTCTCGGAGAGGCACATCCAGGCAGACCTGAGCGGAGGTAGTGGAAACTGGACTCGCTCAGCTGCGACCTGCGGAGCGGGGCGGAGCCGGACTGCATGTAGTGTAAATTTGGCGTTACCCGCACCAAGAACGAGCTTGACTTTTGAAACAGACGAAAATTAAACATACAGTAATATAATGATCCAATAATTCTCAGTCGGGTCATCTGGACACTTTCTTTTTTATAGAGACGTTTCGCCTTCCATCTGGAGGGCTCCATCAGTCAGAGGAGTTCCAGCAAACTGTTTCCCCACCAAGAGTAAACTCCTTATGTGGACCAACCAGTTTGCTGGCGCTAAGATGGTTTCTGGGGGCCGTCCTTCCTCCCAGGCAGGCAGCCACAGCCAAAGTGGTTCAAGGCAAGAAAGTTCATGCTCAATCATCCAGGTACCAAATCCAATGATGGTCAGTCAGGTTATCTGGACAGTTTCTTTTTTTTAAATAATACAGGTAGTCCTCGGGTTACGATGGTCTCGAGTTACGACGTTTCGTGGTTACGACGCATCTCCCATTTACTATGAAAAGCCTTATTTCGAGTTACGCAGTTTTACGTCATAAACGTCATGACGCAGCGGCGGAAGAATACAGTATTGAACTGTACGCGGTGCAGGAATATGGCGGATGGACCGGTTTTACGTCGTTAACGTAGCAACGGGGGAATACACTGCACTGTACTGTGAACGTGGTTTTACATCGTAAACAGAATGCGGAATACTGTACAGCGGATGGACCGGTTTTACGTCGTAAATGTAAAGCAGCGGAGGAATACACTGCACTGTACTGTGAACGCGGTTTTACGTCGTAAACGGAAAACAGAATACAGGTACGGCGGATGGACTGAGGAGAACTGCGTCAACAGCATCCTAGTAGGCCATTAACTCTTTTTTTCCCCTTCATTATGGCTCCCAAACGTATGTGTTTTTTGATAATTATGTAGGGTACTGTACTGTGTTAGGATAGGCTAAGTGCTTGGTAATACAGTATTGTACATGTATATGGTGCAGTATGTACGTATATTCCGACTTACGTCAAAAATCGGTTTACGACGCCGGTAGGAACAGATCTACGCCGTAAGTCGAGGACTACCTGTATAATGGTCTGCCAAATCCTGTGTTGTTTCTATGACGGACCATAAGAAAATACAGCATATGTTCATTAACTTTTGTATTTAAAGAAGCTCATTTTGATCCAGTTTGACTCACCTCTTTCTCAGACAGTTTGGAATGATGAGGATAAATCACCTGGAGGACAAATAAACACAGTTACCATCAGGCAGGAGCTTTGTGAGGTTTGTGCTGCTTAATTGATTAACTAATGAAATTAAAAGGAAAACTTGGTAGGACTGAAAAATCAAATGTAATGGAAGGTTCAAGTTGAAAAACATTAGAAAAATGTATAAAGAACTCTACATGAGAAACTAAAACAGTGATATCGAGGCTGTTGGACCATAAACTAACTTCAGGAAAATTGGCATTTTAATATACAAATATAATAATAAATCAATAACTTCGCAACCAGTTTTTGCCCTTTCCCCTTCAATATACGTAGATTTTAACGTAAAATAACCAATGAAATAACAAAAGGAGTTTTTTTGTACAACTCTCTACTGTGAGCTGCTAGTTTAAAACCTGAACCAGCCTCACCTCCACCGCCTGTCCCAGCTCCAGGTCGAAGCCGACCACACAGATGCAGTGCAGCCAGGCGGAGAAGCGGTCCCACGGGAGTAAGAAAGCCTCCACCGGCTCCTCGTCCCCGCTGGCCCCGGGCGGGAGAGTGATCTCCTCGGCCGGGGAGATGCTACTAGCGTCCTGATCGTCCAGATCCTCCGGCTCTTCGACCTGCTCCCCCACTTCCTCTGGGCCTTGGAGAGCCATCGACACGGACGCTGTGGAGAATTTTAACCGCTTCCCAAGTTAGTTTGTGCCCGACAGTCTTCTGTTCGGAGAACGAAGACAGAAAAGTCGCAGAACAGAAAAACAGCTACATAGCTAACAGTTAGCATCGGAGTAAAAGCGTAGTGACGTCATGATAAAACGTGTAACGTCATCACGTATCAACGTGACTGTCCCAGTATTTATTTTATTTTTTCTCTCATTCATTCAACCTTTATTTAACAGGTTAGTCTCTGGTTCATTGATTTTTATTTTTTACTTTTAAAAAGCCAGATTTTCTTTTTACTGAGCTCTTTTTTGGGCAAAATTTTAGTATCAATTTATGATCTTATTATCTGATCTGACTGATGAAGCCTTCTGGATGGAAGGCAAAACGTCTCAGCACAAAAATTAAATAAATCAAATAAATAAATAAACGTCCAGATGACCTGACTGAAAAGTGTTAGATTTTATACCTGGATTATTGAGCATGGACTTTGGTGTTTTGAACCAACTTGACATGACAGTTGATGAGGGAGAGGGCGGACACTGGAGGAGATCAAAAAAGGCGTTCAATATAGGATCAACTGGACTTTATTTGTTGCAGAAAACGTTTCGACTTCTGTCCAGAAGTCTTTTTCAATTCTGAATGGAAGCTGTGAGAACGAGAAGTTTTATACAGGCTTACAAGTCACGCACCAACATATGAAATTGGAAACTGAAATAACACCACAAATTAACTAACATGCCCATTCTATTTAAATTGACAAAACGACACATCCCAGCTTAACAAAAGGGGGTTTGTAACACATACATGTAAATTGAAAGATCACACCTTAACAGTAGGAGGTTCCCTTGAGGTCTCTGTTAGAAGACACAAAACTGTATGTAAATTGACAAACAACACCTCCCAAACAACAACAGAGGCTACTCAGAGAACTTTGTTAGTCTAATTTACAGACAAGGCATCCCTGCTCCCATCCGGTGTAAAACGTTTCGGAATCAAATCCAAAACTGAGTTATAGGTCTTAGACAGTTGAAATCTCAGACCTCCTCCTCTGTTAAGAGAAGGTTTTTCTCTCTTAACATACACAGCTTCCTTTACCCCCCTCTCAAACCATCTGTGTTCTCGGTCCAAAATTTGAACATTCTGGTCCTTCAAATTTTGGACCGAGAACACAGATGGTTTGAGAGGGGGGTAAAGGAAGCTGTGTATGTTAAGAGAGAAAAACCTTCTCTTAACAGAGGAGGAGGTCTGAGATTTCAACTGTCTAAGACCTATAACTCAGTTTTGGATTTGATTCCGAAACGTTTTACACCGGATGGGAGCAGGGATGCCTTGTCTGTAAATTAGACTAACAAAGTTCTCTGAGTAGCCTCTGTTGTTGTTTGGGAGGTGTTGTTTGTCAATTTACATACAGTTTTGTGTCTTCTAACAGAGACCTCAAGGGAACCTCCTACTGTTAAGGTGTGATCTTTCAATTTACATGTATGTGTTACAAACCCCCTTTTGTTAAGCTGGGATGTGTCGTTTTGTCAATTTAAATAGAATGGGCATGTTAGTTAATTTGTGGTGTTATTTCAGTTTCCAATTTCATATGTTGGTGCGTGACTTGTAAGCCTGTATAAAACTTCTCGTTCTCACAGCTTCCATTCAGAATTGAAAAAGACTTCTGGACAGAAGTCGAAACGTTTTCTGCAACAAATAAAGTCCAGTTGATCCTGTATTGAACGCCTTTTTTGATTTCATCGTGTCCTGGACGACTGAGAATCTTCACCAGCACACTGGAGGAGAGGGCATGCCCCAGAGACCATCTTAGCACTAACATAACTGGTTTTTTTTTTTCACTTTGAGTAACCTGTTGGGGTAGAAGCAGTTTTGTTTTTGTTTCTTCAGACTAACGAAGCCTTCTGGATGGAAGGTGAAACGGCTCAGAAAAAAAAAAACATCCAGATGACCTGACTGAAAGTTGTTGGATCATTAATATTTTTTTCTTTTTCTTCATCTGGCTTTTCCCTCTTCAGGGGTCGCCACAGCGAGTCGTCCTCCTCCACCTCACTCTGTCCTCTACATCCTCTTTCCTCACTCCAACTACCTCCATGTCTTCTTTAACTGCATCCATACATCTCTTTTTCCTGGCAGCTGCATTTCTAACATCCTATACCAATGTACCCTTTGTCCCTCCTCTGGACATGTCCAAACCACCTCAGTCTGGCCTCTCTAACGTAATCTCCCAGTTGTTTCTCATAATCTTATTAATGTAATACATACTAATATAATATATAAATGGACATTACCTTTTAAAAGTACTCATATTACAGACTAAATATAATTTAACTAAATATTTTTGGTTTCTGTAATTTAACAAGTAGCTTACTTAAAAAAAATCCCAAACCCTAAATAAAAGTGCTGTTATAACTCTATTTTTTTGTTTTTGCTTTTATTTAATTTCTGATTCATTTTTGTTGCAATTCCCTGTCATCATTTTCCTGATATTTCTTGCTAATTTCCATATTTTTGTTACGTAAAAAAAAAAAAATCATTAATAGAAAATAGTTCAATGGGAGAAAAACAACTAATTCAGGTTTTGCTTGTTTTTTACTATCTTAATTAAAAATAACAGAAAAAAACAACTTAAAAATACATGAAGATAATTTTATCAGGACAGTAATTTATTTAAATATATATTTCTAAAACAGTTGTTTATTAAAGTTGAAAACCATGGAAATGCATTCAAGTCTGATCATTGGAAAACTCGCTGCAGTCTTTTTTAAATTCTGGAAATCTTGTTCATGATTCATGCAATCTGTGACTCAACAGTTAATCCAATTTAACAGTGGCTCATATTTTTAACGTTTTATTTTATTTTAATCTTTAATCTATTTTAACCAACACCTTCTCCTGTCTGTTCCGCCGGATCTACATTGCCCCCCTTCAAATCCACAGAGCAAACGTAAGTCCCATAATTGAATGGATCTTTCCGTCAGTTCTAGTGAGGGGTTCAGTCTGAGTCCGGCCCAAAGCAGAAAATCAGCTTTATTTAAATCCTTTAATAGCTCCTTCCCTGAGCAGACAGATGGATGAAACATCCTGGGCTGCAATTTTGGAGGAAATACAAACACTCTGATGGTCTCGACATAAATCCGAGTTTTAAGAAGCAAAAACAGAAAACTAAAACAAAACGCATCGTGTGGTGTCTCTTAGTGTGTAAGTCTTAAATTACCTTCTTTAAAATGTAACCAAGAAATTCATTAAATGTTAAAATCAACTGGAGCACAAAAGAAACATGTCTGTATTATTGTCATTCTCATCACATGTGGTTCATGAGGAGGAATTAAAGTACACAGGGTCCCAGTTACATCCAAAAATAACAAAATATAAAGTATAAAGTAAAAAGAAACAGTAAATAAGGATCTAATACGCTAAACACTATGTAAAATAATACGGCGTAACAACAGCAGCCCGAACATGAGTCTGTGAGCAGAGGGGTAAGAATGAATACAGCAGCATGATATAATCAGCAGCATGAGATCAGCAGCTTGGATAATCAGCAGCACAGATAAACAGAGCAGCGTGCATAAAAACATTTAGTTTAACGTTAGATTTCATCACAAAATCCTAATCAGCTGATGTTGCAAACATTTTAGGGAGGGGGTTAAATGAAAACATTTTATATATATTTTTTGTAAATATTCTTATTGATACTGTGCAAAAATAAAACTGTTTAAATGAGTGAACAGACAACAGTACGGTACTCTAAGAACAAACTAATACAAATCCATAAAACAATGTTTTCACATGAAACGTGTTCCAGAGAAGATCGTTTCAGTGACACTGGTTCTGTTCACTGGACTCTGATGACAAACTGCTCAAAGCAGCTAAACGCAGCAAAAACAATGTTTTTCATAGCTGAATAAACAAAAACTGAGCTGTTAAAGCTAAAAGAAGCCAAACACTAGCTAAAAGATGAAAGTAACAAAAGTTTAGGGAAAAAGTTAACTAGTAGCTATGAGAGTCTAGCTAAAACACAAAAGTAGCAAAACAGCAGCTACAAGCTAAAAGTGCTCAAAAGCTTGTGTCTTCTAATCTCAAGGGAACCTATTGTTAAGGTGTGATCTTTCAATTTACATGTATGTGTTACAAACCCCCTTCGGTTAAGCTGTGATGTGTTGTTTTGTCAATTTAAATAGAATGGGCATGTTAGGTACTTTGTGGTGTTATTTGTGGTGTTATTTCAGTTTCCAATTTCATATGTTGGTGCGTGCTTGTCAGCCTGTATAAAACTTCTCGTTCTCACAGCTTCCATTCATTCAGAATTGAAAAAGACTTCTGGATAGAAGTCGAAACGTTTTCTGCAACAAATAAAGTCCAGATGATCCTGTATTGAACGCCTTTTTTGATTTTATCATGTCCTGGACGACTGAGAATCTTCACCAGCATATGCTCAAAAGCTAGCTAAAAGATAAATTTAGCAAAAGGCTGCTGAAAGATAAAGTGAAACAGAAGCTAAAAGTAACAAAATTTGGTTGAAGGATAAGTAGTTAGATAAGTAGTTAGAAGCAGCAAAAGGTTAGCTAAAACCTAGCAAAATACTAGCTAGAAGCAAAAAGTAACAGAGCTTAAAGATAAACATAATTTAGAAATATAGTTACAAGCTAAAATATAAAAGTAGAAAATGGATAGCTAAAAGACAGGTGTAAGGCTGAAATATAGTATAAAAGTAAATAGCAAAATGTTGGCTGAAATGTATAGCATAAGGCTAGCCAGCTAAAAGTAGCAGGACTGTAGCCAAAAGCTAAGTAGCATAAGACAAAATTAAAGCAAGTATATCGAAGCAGACTTCAATTTTTTTTAAGGAATCATTGAGATCTCAATAGAAAATATTAATAAAAATAGAAAAGTCTGATATTTTTAAAAAATATTAAAGTTACAAAAACTAAATCATATGTCCTGAATTAGCTGAATATTTTTTTTATTTGGCTAAAACAGCATAAACTATGAAAAGTTTGTTATAATGAAAAAAAGTAATAATCAGAAACATAAAAAATACAAAAGTGTAGATGCTGACTCAGCATTCACTCAATAAGATCCAGTTAAATCACTGTAATGAAAATCACTGTACTGTAATGCCACTTTAATTGGTGATGTGACTTATCTGTGCTGCTGATCTTATGCTTCTGATTATCTCATGCTGTTGTTTCATTCATACCCATCTGTTCACCACGGACTCATGTTCGGCTGCTGTTGTTACACCGTATTGCTTTACATTAGTGTTTAGCGTATATCTTCGATTATTATTATCATTAACTTCACGCAGACTCTCCCACTGGTACATTTTCATCTTTAAATCACTTCTTGGTCTGCTGCCCTCATACATCTCCTCCTACATGTCTCTGCGTGAGTGCAGCTACAGCGTGCGCTCTCAGGACATGATTACCTGCAGTGTTCCGTCAGTGAGGACTGAACTTGGTAAAGGGGCCTTCTCCTACTCAGCTCCTGCTTCATGGAATATCTTACAAAAAGATATGAAGCTCTCGACCTTGACCTCTCTAAGTAGCTTTAAACATCTGTTAAGTTCATGACAAAAACCGATGCAGATGTGTTCCTGTTTTTAGTTTTCTACACCGCCTCGTAATCGAGCTGTTTTTTTGTTACATTTTCTTTTAAATACTATTTTATTTTCACTTGTTATTCTCAATTTGTACACATCCTTTATGATTGTTGTCACTGTTATTCCACTGTTGACATCACTCTTTGTTAAATTCAGATCTTTCTTGTAAATGAGTCCCTGAGGCTCAATGGGATTAACTTGTACAAATAAAGATTGAATGAATTAATGAATTTTAGCAGACTGTTTGGTGTTCATTTTGGCGTTTATCTTAGTGTATATCTTAGATCCTTATTTACTGTTTCTTTTTATACTTTATATTTTGCTAAGTTTGGCTGTAACTGGGACCCTGAGTACATAACTTCATTCCACCTCGTGTACCACATGCGACAATAAACTTGACTTGAACTTAAACATCAGAGACAGGTCTGCTGCTTGCTCTGCAGGAGAGCTGCGCCTGCAGAGACCAGGACCAGGACCTGCAAGTCCTGCACATGACATCAGACTTCAGAGGAGGAAGCAGCTGAAGGTCTGGATTGTTGAAGGTTTCGACACTTGCTCGGTCCTTCTTTCTTTCACCCGTCACTCTGGTATCTGATGATCAGCCAGCACCTTGGTTCAGCCTCAGACCTGCCAACAACTACAATCGATGGCCCACTTCTTCTTTATGTTTTTAAATATCCTGCTGAAGAACGTCTGAATCAGGTAAAATGAGCGAGTACGGCTTGTTGTGCT
>JBBPBX010012106.1:0-29584 GCA_038048925.1 Garcialebias charrua | reverse complement strand
TAACTTGTCCCCGAACGTTGAAGCCGTAGCCCGAGTCGGACTTCACGATGCGAACTAGCCTCGGGCCTGACGTAACGGTGGTCGGCGTCTGCCAGCAGCTGCCGCCGGTGTCTGGAGTCACGCTGCCGCTCCCGGAGCCGTTACGGGAGGAAGGGCGAGGCAACGGGGGGGCCGAGGAACCGATTCCCTGTCCCGTAACGTCCGCCATCTTCCTACTCGGTTTCTTTCATCCGGTCCAATTCGGCTAGCGTTAAATTGGCTCCAAACATTAGCCGCGGTAGCAAGCTAATCAACTTGGCTAGCTAAATCAAATGACTGGAGTGCGCCGGAAAAAGCCGAGTGCTTCCGATAGCTGTCGAGCCCGGGATGCGTTCCATGACGATCGCTTCTCGACGTACCCGGCTCCAGCAGCCAAGACTGACAAGTTATTCAGAAATATTCTGGCTAAGCTGCAAACATAATAAATGTTAAAAATATTTAATGAACAAGAGCCATGGATTATAATTTGGAAATATGCTTATTTATTTTACTGCATGCAATCTAGTGCTATTTTAGTAATTCATAAATCAAAGCGACACCATAGGAGAAATTGCGGATTGACCCATGTCAAACAGAGCAACATATTTTGGACATGGTCAGAAATAAAATTGAATGAACTCTTGTGTGAGGGACATCTTGCGTGATGACCGCCACCACTAGGGGTCAGTGTTTTGTTTTCAACGACAACCAGTTTATTTATTTTTAATTTTTTTTTTTTACTTTACTAACAGTTTTTTTGTTTTTAAATGAACGAGATCCCCCCAAAAAATGTAATCGACCTACAAACCGTGTTGTGGTCAAATCCGGTTTGACCAAAAACAAAAGAAAAACAGCGAATCAAGAACGTCGATTCGGCCACATGTTGACAGATGTACATTTGCATCCATTTACAACAAGTTAACGTGCTTGATTTGTTTTCCATTTGTGTTTTTTATTCTCCATGCACTCACTGTATTTTTTATTTTTTATTTTTTTTGCTGTTGATCAGTCCTTTAAAGCTACAGGGTTTTTTTTTTTCACACAAAATATTTATTTTCAATATCATAAAAAAACAACAACAACAACAGGTGATAAGGTACATCTGGGCCAAGTGAGCTCAGCTGAAAACCTGCAGCTCCATCTTGTTGCAGTGTGGTTCCCTGAGCTGATAGATCACCCGGACTGCATCTGGTCTGTTTTTCTTTTGCTTTACATACATGATCTAGTGGCAGGGCTTTTGACTACGGATCCGAAGGTCGCGGGTTCGCGCCCCGGCCACTACCCAGCTTGGGGTGTCTATGAGTGCACACCTATTTCTCCAGCTCCCCGAGCGCTTTCGGGCTGCTCACTGCACCACCTGGTAGGTGGTTGGGTTAAATGCAGAGACGAATTTCGTCTGTGTATGGGAACATACGCAGATGACAGGAATAGACATTATTATTATTATTATTATTATGATCCACTCATCCCCACTCAAACGTTACAAAATAATATTCTACCATGTTGTTGTTTACTATCTATCTTTAGGATGAATTACTTTTCCACTTTTTGATACTTTATTTAACACTTTAATCTTATGTTCAGAGAAAATAAATCTGGGTAACCTAAGGGGTTTCCAAAAACGCAATAAATGAAGTTACGGAATCAGACTTGCAAACTTTCAATGGATCCAGCTGTGGAAATTTTGATAGAAAAACTGATAAGGCCGAGTGAGCAACAGTGAACTTAATTTTGAATGGTTTTATTTTAATAAAGAAATCTTGGTTGTCTTAGCTCTTTCAAACTTTTAGCCCCATTCGGAATTAAATTTACACCTATAAGTTGAGGTTGTTCAAAGAGTCATCTAATGCAGGTAAGATGTTTGCTCACAACTTTTCCAAATAATCAATAACTGATGACAGAGCTTTGTATCAATTAGGAGTTGGGTAGAGGAGAAACCCCAAAATAACTTTACAAATTCACGTTTTTAAGATACAACTTTAGATGGGCTTTTATTTATTTTTATTTTAACTGCTGTGACTTTTTTCTTTCCTGCTGGTGTCCTTGGCCTTTGGAGGGTGGAATGTGACAAAATGAAATACATAATAATTAAATCTCTCTTTTTAATTATTCAATACATTCTTTAATTATATTTATTTAATTTTGTCACAATCCACTCCATATTCAATATTCTGGGGAAATGCTTTTGAGTAAGTACTTGGAAGAAGTCACCAGGGAGCAGCACCGAATTTAAAAAGTGCCTTTATGAGATACAAAAAATGTTAAATCATTAATTTTCATCTGGACCAGTTGAAATGATTTAACTTTTTTGGTGTTATGGTAAATGGTAAATGGAGCTTATTTATATAGCGCTTTCTAGCCCCCTGTGAGGAGCCCCAAAGCGCTTTACAATACCAGCCATCCACCCATTCATATTCATACACCGGTAGTGGTAGCCTGCCTTGCAAGGCGCCATCCAGACCTACCGGGAGCAACTCGGGGTTAAGTGTCTTGCCCAGGGACACAACGACACATGGTGGGCGGATGCGGGATTCGAACCTCCAACCTTCCGATCAGGGGTCGACTGCCATTACCACTACACCACGGCCGCCCACGATTGAGCCTACAAACCTTTTTCCTTAATGAGAGTGTGTGTGTGTGTGTGTTTGTGTGGGGGGGTCTGTGCCCAGATCCTTACTGAAACTTAAATGTGTAAGGTTATTCCAGGACAGTCAAGATTTGAACGATTCGAGACTTCGAGCATCACTTTCAAAGCAGTTTGCTCTATTGTCTCATCTTCTGTTTCAGCCAAACCTGCAAACATGAAAGCTATAGCTCAAGTTGAAACCAGTTGTGTGAAAAGGCAGATAAGATTAAAAATCATTTGAACTTCAGGGGAAAGAGCAAAAAGAAGAGGGATTGAGCTTTGCTTACATTAAAACACAGAAACATAAAAAAGGGACACACATCTTTATTTGTTCCATTTTTTGAAGTCAGCTTTGACATTTCATATCAGCATTTCACATTCAATGACAATTCAAGTTGCTCAAGCTTTCATGTAAAATATTTGGTGTCTGGCTGGGGAAGTTTGAATATTTTAAGGATGGTTGTAGGTTGGAGCTCCATTTTTCGTCCCATTTGAGATCATCATCCATGTTGCACTAAACACATGGTTGCAACTAACACCACGTATTCTTGGAAATCAACGGTGCCATCACCATCCTCGTCCAGCATATTGAACATCTCGGTCACTGCCTCCGGCTTCTCACATGCGGTCTATGGCAAGGAAGATCCCCCCCAACTTTAATCAGATGTTCAAATGAAATCCACTATCAAGATTTTTTTTTTTGCAATATTTACTTACGGCTATTTCAGGAAACTCCTCTTTGAACATTTTCACAACTTCAGCCTTGGACATGGTTGTTGTGTCTCCATCTTGTCCAGCATACTTGGTAAAGCACTTGTGGAGGATAGTAATTGCGTTTTTGATGTTACAGGGATTTGTGGTGGCTGCATGGAAAAAAAATAAACACGTGGTCATTCTACTAGTATGAGTTCTGGGCTACATAATGTGGCATTACTGAATAAGCTCAGATTTTGGGGACTTTTAACTTTAATAAATTGCTCAACATCGCCACCCTGGGAATTTCACCCAGGGAATATTACCTTTTTGTTCAAAGCACACCGGTTCGATTATGCAAAAATTGAAACATCCGAAACAACTTCTCAATATAACAGAATATTTTATTATCAGTTCTTTTAAAATGTCTCTTAAAACCAAGTTCCCTTTCGGTCGGTTCACTACAGTGCAACATATTGTTATGGGGAATTGCGCCCCTGCACGTTCACCTGTGAAGTTTCTTTCATCACACCTGCCAAGGCCAATGAGACTTCTGCATGAGCAGAAGGCCCCGCCCTCCTGCTATAAAGCATGCAGCGCGTCTCATTTCCGTAATCTATTTGCCCTTCACCTCGCTTCAACCGACCCTTGTATCTGACTCAACTGTCCGACTGGAGGTGAGCTCGCTCCCTACCCAGGGTGTCACTACAAGGTATTTGTGACCTGCATACTGCTTAGTTTAGTTTGCTAAATAAGTTTCTCGCATTTAGCCCAGCTAACGTTTGAGTTGTCTGTCGCTGTTTCGCTAACTTGTTTAGCCGAGCCAACGACGAGGTTCTTCGAACAGCTTGCTAACTAAGTTTTTCTCACGTTTAGCCGAGCTAATGTTTGAGTCGCTGTCGCTGTTTCACTGACCTGTTTAGCCAAGCTAACTGGTCCTCGACGCACCTCCCTGTTTAGCTCAGCTAACGAGGAGGTTCTTCGAACAGCACAGTCGGATTTTCTGCTTTTTACCTGTTTAGCCCAGCTAACGGGTATTTCGAGTCGTTGTCGCTGTTTGCTGACCTGTTTAGCCCAGCTAACTGGTCCTCGACACACCTCCCTCTTTAGCCCAGCTAATGAGGAGGTTCTTCGAACAGCACAATCTGATTTTCTGATTTTCTACCTGTTTAGCCCAGCTAACGGGTAATTTTCAACGTGTCCTCTCTCGGCAGCTAACACGACACCGGAGAAGAGCGCAAAGAAATCCTAGGCCCCTAGCAAAGCTAACAGGCCGGGAAGCCCTGGGTCACGTCCACGTCCACATGTGGATTCTTCCTTTCAGAAGCGGACACCCACAACGCCCAGTGCGTCTCGGCATGTTGCACGCTAAGGCTGCACTAGCCAACCCGGAGTCATGTGCACATTGTAGCCGTCTCCGACAATCAACACTGGAGAAACGTGTGGCGTTCCTGATGAAAACTTTGGGGAACTCGACTGCAGTGGAAGACCCACTACTGTCTGAGGCTCTCAGACCTACGAAGATGCTGGAGCCCGACAAAACGGAGGACATCGTGGCACTGTCATGGGGCAAACAGATGGATCTCCTCCCCGCGGTGGAGGCTAACAACACGAGTCAAGTACGACGTGCAGGACATGCTGCTGTTGGAAGAGATCTCTTTAACAACCTCTGGCAACATCTCCGACGATGAAGCGGAGGATTTTTCACACGAGGCTGCAATGGCGCCCGTCGAAGCAGACGGTTCCACCCCAGCCCTGTTCGACCTAGGGTTGTACATCTCTGTGTGACAGACGATTCGATTCACATCTAGATACAAGGGTTACGATTCGATTCAAAAACAATTTATTGTAAAAACGGAACGATTCGATTCGATTCGATGCAGTGTAAAAGCGATTCGGTTCGATTCGGTGCAGTGTAAAAGCGATTCGGTTCGATTCGATTAAACTTCAAATAATTCTACGTTTTAACATTTGTTGATGTACCGGTAGACAAATATTTCATTATGAAAGAAAAAGGACCACTTCTATAAATGTGACATTCTTAGAGCATTTTTAAATTTGTAAAAGTCCACATATATCATATCTAAAAGGGTGCTGTAAAGCACTGGTAAAAATAAAGTAAAAAGCCAAACAAAATAATCACATGTTAAATGTGTTTATTTTTAAACATGGACCTAAAGACCAGCTAAAAGAAAATTTCCTACAGAAAATACAGAAAAAATATAAAAGGCACAAATGGTTACAGCAGCATGTAATAAAATAAAAATCACTAGGAAAAAAAAACCAGGAATAAGCTAAGCACAAAGCTCCTGAGTCCTGTGCAATAACCTGTTGTGCAAATAACCTGTCACACAACCTGTAGTTTGGTAGTTATGTGCAATATAGATCATGTGCATTTAGCTTATATTTCATTACTACCTTGAAATAGTTATTCACACAAATTCATCCTGCTTCACCGTTAAAATTCTACCATGTTGTTTACTATTTTTCTCTTCAGAAACTTTGTAAATATTATAATTACTGTTTCACTTTTTGGTAGTTTATTTTGTACCCTCATTGCATGCTTTAGTATTTCCTGTTTGCTTGTTGTTTGTTTTTTAGCAAGTCAAAATCGTTTTTTCTCATCCTGAGCATTTCATTGTACTAAGTTAACCCTGTGTTAACCTGCATATGACAAATAAACACTTGAACTTGAACTTAATAATACAAAACATAATGCAAGAACAGTACACCTAACAACAGCAGCACGAACATGAGTTTGTGTGAGCAGGTGGGCACGGATTAATATAAAAACATGCTCTCTTTACCTCTTGACTTCTTCACTGGCCTGGTCCCTCACAGATCTAGTTGTCATCCTCACTTCAAAGTCTCCCAACAGCTCGTCCAGCGCTGACATTTTCTTCTTTTTACAAGGTGGTTCATCATCTGAAATAGAAAACAAGCACCATATATTACTGGCTATGTTTTGCCATGAAGTTTTTTTTTTTTACTGACTTTACCATTTTATGTAAAAATCTTCATCTGATGTTCAGAATTTATTTATGTAGGGACTCGTGTACATGTGTAAAAGATATATCATTATCATCATGATGATTATTTAACTCTTTCTGTGCATGCATGCAGATTCTCTCATTATTGTGAATGTGTTTTATGCTGATACAATGACTGCAGCACAAGATTAAGACAAAGTCAGCTCATTCTTGATCACAAGTTATAAAACACAAACCTGTATGCTCATCTTGGGTCTGGGGTGCATCATTGCAGCCGTCCAAATCTCCATTTGCAGGTTCAGTCTGCACTGGACCTCTCTGAACTGAATCCCCCGTTACCTAGAAATAAAACATGACATTACATTTAGTGTACACTGTACAGTATGGTTAAATGCAGTGTAAACAATCAAAAAACAGTAGGCAGAATAAATCTAGTGACAGCAACAAAACACAGCAGACTGTAAGATGTATTTTGACAGTGTGCTGAGGGATTTACCTTGTGATGCAGGGATGTTGCTTTAGCTGTGAATGTCCTCTCTGCATCATGGCTACTGTTGTAGCTTTATGCTTCTTATTAATCTTGTATGGCTGTGGGTCATAGTCATGCAGCTTATATTATAGGTGAAGGCTGAGACAACGCAGTTCGGGTCCAACAACGTGTTTATTCTTCTGTGTAACAACAAGACTGTTCACCCATTCTGTGGGCTCATTGACAGGAGTTATCACTGCTACTGAGGAAGGGCAGGGACTTAAAACAGTGTGGAAGAGATCTTCAAGGCCTGTGTAGCTCGTGAACTATCACTGAGTTGCCCGTAAAATTTAGTGATAACGTTACCCGTCGCTTTGTGTGTGGCAGCTGCATGATCCTGCTCGTTGTTGTGAGGCTTGAAAAGTTGTTGGTCGAGGTTTGTTGTGCTACCAGTGTACTTCAGAGGTGCGCTGCATAGCTTACAAATAGCGTGGCTTTTGTCGAGTTTTCCGTCCTTCTAGTAAAACCTGAAAACGTTCCACACTTTAGATTTTTGTCTGGCTGATGTGTTGAAAATCTTTCGCGGTGACTCGCTAGCGCGCGCGGCTACTGTTTACATCCATGCTCGCTCGTGCTCTTGGTGAGCTATGGCGCATGCGTGAGAATAGCTTCGCTCTCGCGTTGTTTTAGAAACGCATTGTAAACCCAGCAAGTCTCGCGATAACCGGTCCGTAACCGGTCCGTGTCTTTTTAACCGGTTCATCTCTGGATTTGTGGCTGGTTGCTCTCGGTTTACGTGGCTGCTACCGATGCAACCACATCGCTGGCTTGTCAAACCGGATATCCGGTCGAATCGGTTAATCTATAACAAGCCTAGTTCGACCTATGTCGCAGAGTGGCCGAGTCTCTCAAGATGCCGTGGCCCACTCCCCCACCTTGACAACTACAGAAGAGGCTGGTGGGTAATTATTTCCTCCCGAGGCAACAAATCTCGGTGAGGCACAAACTACCGGTGTTCCCAGACTTTTTAACATAACTCATACGGTCATGGTCAGTGTCCAAGGCACCGTTGTCCCTCCCCCTCTCCCAGTTTCTGGACTTGGAGAACATGGAGCCGGCAGGTCTGTCCTACATCTTCACCATGGATGAGACACTGGTAGCGCACCTGACGTCCAAAACTTCAGCCAGCAAACCTGCTCTACCCAGCAAGTCTCAGCACAGCTGGACAGGATCTACCACGCACAGTGCCTTACGACCCGCACGTTCATCACGGCCTTGATGCTGCAGGTGTACCAGGTGGGAAAGCTGTGGGAACTGCAGGAAGCCACTCGTTCAAAGAAAAGCGTGGCAGAACCGATGGAAGAAGCCCGTAGGACAGCAGATTTTATCCTCCGTCTGTCCGGCACAACAGCTATTGCTCTAGGCAAAAGCATGGCTGAAGTGGTTGTTGCCCAGCGACACCTGTGGCTCACTCTCACCGACCTGCCAGAAAACCAACGCTCCACCTTCCTCCAACAAGCCGTGGAACCCACAGGCCTGTTCAAAAGAGCTCTGGAGAAGATCCAGAAGTGAACCGCTGTGACCTAAAGAGAAAGCAGTAAGAAGCCCTGCATGTGGGTATGCTGAGATGGCATTACTCGCAGTCCAGGGACCCCAGCAGTCACAGAAGTGCGACATGGTCCAAGCACTGTTTCGTCCCGAGACAGGCCGGACCGCCTAAATCCTCCTCAACAACGAGGGAGAGGAAACAGAAGTCAGCCTAGCCCTGCAGCTGTTTCCAGATTGATCAAAGCTTATCCACCCACTGGGCAAAAGGAAAGCCTCTCAGATTCAACCCACGTTGGAGTTCAAGAAATCCCGATTGAATGGGCAAAAATGTTTGTTGACACACAGAACACACTCCACTGTTTGTGCAATAAAAGGAAAATGTTGTCCTCAAGCACTACTAAAAGCACGTTGTGTTCAAACTGTTCTATGTCAAGAGTCAGAATTAAAGGGAGAGTTCAACCCTTTTTTTCATGAAAAAAATGTCAAACATAAAGAGGCCGGAGTGCCATCTCACAGAGACTGGCCCTCTGCCTCTTTTAAAACTTTGTCCACAAGCGGGCCCAATGAGCTCACAAATGAACATGCCGCTCAGGCTCGCTTCTCACGCGATGGCATGGTCCGCATGCCCACCGTTGCAGTGGATCATGGGAACTGTAGTCCAGGGTTACAGGCCGCAGTTCAGCAAACCTCCCTGGTGGTTCAATGGGGTAAGATCTCGTCCCGGCTATGAAAAAGGAGACGTTGAAACAGGTGACTGAGGTCATTCAAATTCAGAATGTTAACTCTACGTTAGGTAATGCAATCCGTACGTCCAGGGGACTGGTTTACGTCCGTGGATCTGAAAGACGCCTACTTTCACATCCCAATCCTGCCAAAACACAGAAAATTTCTGTGTTTTGCCTTCAACAATACGAGTATCAGGTTCTGCCATTTGGTCTGTCTCTAGCTCCTCGTGTGTTTATAAAATGCCTCGAAGCTGCACTGAGACCGATAAGGAGCTAGGGTATCAGGACCTTGGACTACTTGGATGACCTCTTGATGGTGGGGTCTCACCACCAGACCAGAACCCACAACATCTCTGCTGATGTCACACCTGAAGTCTCTGGGCTTTGTAATAAACAAAGACAAAAGCTAATTGGTGCCCAGCCAGATCATCTGTTACTTGGGCCTCAAATTGGACTCAGTACAGTATCATGCAAAGTTGTCAGAGAGGAGGATAACTGCTTCCAATCAGTGCTTGGCTTTGTTGCAACACAATCGCATGTTAACAATCAAACACTGTCAGCGTCTCCTAGGCTTCATGGTGTCCATGATTGTAGAAGTCCCCCTGGGATTGCTGAATATGAGAGAGTTTCAACGTTGGGTGCATGTGAAACAAAAACATGCCTCCCGCAACAACAGCGGGTGAGGATCACTCCGATCCTGCCTGCATGCCCTGAGGCCATGGAGAAACACAGCAGACCTCAGCAAGGGGGCCCCTCTGGGTCGGGTCTTATCTCGCGTGCTTGTCACGACAGACATGTCAAAATCTGGCTGGAGGGGATATGCAAACACGAGCACATCAGAGGTGTCTGGTCACAGAAACATATGCATATAAAGTTTATATATCCGTTGCATTATTTAATTTTAACGCGTCAAAATAAATAAAATAACGCAAATAATTAACGCAATAATTTCAACAGCTTTAATATAAACCAATTAGAGGTGATGGCAGTTTTCCTCTCTCTGAAACATTTCAGCGAAATGGGTCTGGTCTCACACCAGAACGTGCTAAGGTGCAGTAACAACACATGCGTGGTCACCCACATAAACAAAAAGGGCAGTACATACTCTTTGCCCCTCCTCCGTCTGACACACGAGCTACTTCAATGGTGCAGCTCACGTCTGCTGTCAATCAGAGCAACTCATGTACTGGAGGTGCAGAACCACGGTACAGACGCGCTCTCCAGAGGCGTCCCGCTGGTGACAGAATGGTGCCTTCACCCAGAGGGGGTGCATCAGATCTGGGACCGCTTCGGCAAAGCCGACGTAGATCCCTTCGCCTCCAAGGGAAATGCACACTGTCCTATGTACTTCTCCATACGGAACGTGAACGTACCTCTCGGCCTGGACGCGCTGGCGTACACATGGCCAAGAATAATGCACCTTCACGCATTCCCACCAGTGACCCTAATACAGGCGACTCTGGAGCGTGTGCGCAGAGAAGCTCTCACACTGATTTTAGTTGCTCCAAGATGGACCAAGAGAGTCTGGTTTGAAGAGATCATATCAATGCTAGCAGGACAACCATGGTGTCTGCCTGCGTGCAAAGATTTCCTGACTCAAGCCCACGGGTAAATCTGGTACCCGCGCCTAGAAATCTGGGATCTGTGGGTTTGGCCCCTGATAGTGAAAAATTTATCGCTTCTGGCCTCCCCAGTAATGTGGTAAACACCATTCAGTGTGCACGAGCAAGCTCAACACAGACACATTACATGCTTAAATGGTGTGTTTTTTAGGCCTGGTGCAAGGAGAGAAACATTGTGTCCTTTCCAGCACCATATCACAGGTTCATACATTCCTACAGGATTTGCTGGAAAAAAATCTCTCTCTTTTTCTACAGTCAAAGTCTTTTTATCTGCCATTTCTACCTGTCATGAAGGATGAGGGGGAAAGTCACCCGGCTCCCATCCTCTTGTGTTTCGGTTCATGAAAGGAGTACTACGCAAAAGGCCTCCGTGCAGAGCTTTAGCGCATCAGTGGGACCTGACCCTAGTCCGGGATGCTCTCTGCGACACCCTGTTCGAACCATTACAGAGTGTTAACATGGACATATTGTCCTATAAAACAGCTCTTCTTCTGGCTCTGTGCTCTGCGAAACGTGTGAGTGACCTCCACGCGCTCTCAGTACACCACTTGTGCATGCAGTTTGCACATGATGGCTCCAAAGTGACGTTACGCCCAACCTGGCCTACTTCCCTAAAGTGCCTTCTTTATCATATAAGAGCCTTTCTTTTGACCTGTCGGCTTTCCCTACGCCGCCGGTGCTGACTGCAGAGCAGAAGCGCATGAACGCTCTCTGCTCAGTGCGCGTATTATGCATTTACATGGAAAGGACAAAAAGCTGGTGCAAAACCAACCAGCTGTTTGTTTGTTTTACTAACCCTGTTGCTTGTAAAGCTCTGTCTAAACAACGCCTCTCCCACTCGGTTACAAAGGCTATTTCCCGAGCATATACAGTACTAGTAAAGGCAAACAGGCACACAGTGGTGTGCATGCACACTCAACAAGAGGTTTGGCCACCTCCTGGGCACTGTTTAAAGGTGTTCCAGTGGTAGATATTTGTTCTGCTGCTAACTGGGCATCTCCTAACACGTTCATAAAATTCTACAGCTTGGGACGTCACTACACGTGACATCAACCAGGCTGATCTTTCAGCACAGGAGCATTGAACGTCCTCCTGTTTGTCAGAACTTGAGGCCAAGTTGTCTGCTCATGAATTTCAGGGGCGTGAGGGTAAGTCCCCATAACAATATGTTACACCGTAGTGAACCGACCGAGAGGGAACTGGAAGTTATGTACATAACCAATGTTCCCTGAGGGAGGGGAACAAGATGCAACACAGGTTGGCCCCATCAATGCTTTAAAAGCTTGGCGAAGTGCTTGGAAATAACGGAAATGATACGCACTGCATGCTTTATAGCAGGAGGGCGGGCTCTCCTGCTCATGCAGAAGTCTCATTGGCCTTGACAGGTGTGATGAAAGAAACTTCACAAGTGAACGCGAGGGGCGCAATTCCCCATAACAATATGTTGCACCTTGTTCCCCTCCTTCAGGGAACATTGGTTATATGCATAACCTCTAGTTTTTAATACAAAAGAAAAACAAAAGGACTGCAGTGGCTGAGGTTACAGGCAAGAGGGACCCTATGGGAGCGGCAGCTCACCTAACACCACAAACCTAAAGGAAAACTTTAGACCACCAAACACAATGAGATAACCCAACTTAGGAATCACAGCATACAGAAAGGAAGACACCGTCACCACACTAACACTGCCACCGGACCTCAGCAACTGCAAACAACAAAACAATAATTAGATACAACAACCATCAGCCCAACCAAATGAACAACTAAGAACAAAAAAGGGCTGTAAACAATATAAGTAATGAAATAAACACTAATTAATCCAACAAAAAATACGAATCAACATCATCCAGACTAGGCGTGGCCCTCTTGCCACGCCACAGCAAGAGGCGAAATGGGCGCACTGATGCCACACTCCAAACACCGCTTCGGTGAAGGTGGCAGACGCCACCTTAGTCTGCCTTTAAAACACGGGCAGAAATCCGGGGAAAGACAGCAGACATCCCCCAAACAGAGCAGCAATGGTCACAATATGGGGGAGACCTGCCGATCCAAACAAACACGTACACACACTCGCAGAATGAGGAAGAGGAGGAGAGCAGCGCAGTAGCGTTTTACCGTCAAGGAATCAAAGCAGCCCGCACCACACTCTGAAACTTGTTGCCTTTTACGGCAAAAAAAAAAAAACACGGGACACCGGCCACACAACGAAAGTGCGAACACGACGTCTGACTGAACGCAGCAGCTGTTTATATACCACGCCCATTTTAACAACCGGACCTTCGCACTTGGAAACTATCGGTGTATAATTTTGCCTATTTCTATACCACTACATTTTACCCTCTCCTCTTGTATCGGCAACCTGACGATGATCCCTTAAAAACTGATCCACTCAGTTCCAAGGTCTAACAAAGCTTATACCATTGACAAAGATGCAGATGAACCTCCCGAAAGGAGGTCTCCTGCCGATCTTGGGAGATGGTATACATTAGAATGTTGTCCACCGGTGGGACCTTTGGAACGACGTAGGACCACTGGGTCAGCACAGCTGGCACGTGGGACAGTCACAGATCTAGAACATTCAGTGGATGCAACTGATTCAGATAGTGACCCCAGCCCCCGGAACGCAGCCTGAGGCTGTGCTTCACTTGAAGGCAAGGCAGAAGCAATCACCAGCGGTTGCTGTTCACGGACAAACAGATCATAATCACATGAGTCATTATCCTCAGACAGTTCCTTTCCACCGGAGGCAAGTTATGGGGAGGAATGGGATCAGGAGGAACAACATCAAATACAGACTTTAACATGGTGCGGTGCATCTGTCTTATTTTGGTCTGGTCATTCATAGGGGCAATGGTGTAAACAGAGCCAACATCCTTTGGTGCCCTCAACACTCTATATTTCACAGAGCTCCATCGGTCCCTGGTCTTATGAGGCCCCCTAGCAGTAAAGTCACCCAAAAACACCAATTGCCCTTCCTTTAAGGGCAGATGTCTTGCATGGGTGTCATGGGCATGCCTTCGGTGATCTGCAGCATGTTTCAGGTGCGCTTCAGCTCCCTCAAAGGCTACCGGCAACAGACCTTGATACTCCTGAACCCACTCATGGACCGACCCACCAACTGGACTCTCAACTCTACCCATCAGGAAATCCAGGGGCAGTCTATGCTCCTGACCAAACATTAAAAAAATGGCGACGCTCCAGTAGACTGGTGAGGAGTTGTATTATAACAATAAAGAACCTGAGGCAAACAGGCATGCCAATTTCTTTTCCGAGACGCAGGCAGCGTCCTTAACAGATTATGCAGTGTCCGATTGAAGTGCTCACACTGACCATTTCCTTCTGGGTGGTAGGGAGTGGTGCGTGATTTTACAATGCCATACAAGCTACACAGCTGCTGAATCAGCAAGCTCTCAAAGTTACGACCCTGGTCGGAATGCAACCGGGTAGGAACACCAAACTTTTAAAACCATTCCGACACCAAAACCTTAGCCACACCAATCCCGTGTGGGGACAGCCACAGTATATTTACTGAAAACATCTGTCAAAACCAAAACATTTTCCAGGCCATTCTGAGTGGACTCTAAGGTGGTATAATCAATGGCTAAAATTTCATTGGGACATGACACCAGTAAATGTCCCATATAACCAGGAGCTCTGGGGTATACATCCTTTGCTACTTGGCACCTTTCACAAGCCTGGCACCATTGGGCCACTTCAGAGGCCATATGAGGCCAGTAATACTGGGACCGTAAGAGCGCCAAAGTTCGCTCCATTCCCTGGTGACCATGTTCCTCGTGAACTTGGGTCAGAACATCCTTAATGAGTACACTTGGTAACACCAACTGGAACACAACATCACCACCATCCGATCTAAATACCTTTCGATAGAGAACTTCATCTCTCTCGACAAACCGGTCCCACTGACGGAGCAGAACCAATGTGGCTGAAGACAGCTGGGCCCGCTCCTCTCGACTGGGATATTGTCCTTTCCTCCAAAACCACAACAAATCCTGTAGGAGAGGATCGGCCTGCTGCAAAGCACACAGTTCGGCTGTAGTATGTTGTGGCAAAACTGTAACCACCGCTTGGCTTGCTTCAAACTTTTCGAACCCTAAAGCTTCCTGCAATGCTTTAGGCATAGCTGTCCCCAGAAGCATGGCTTTCATATCTGGCAGATCAGGTCGATGCTGACAAGAGAGTGCATCAGCATTTATATTACTCTGACCTGACCGGTACTTTATCTCAAAATCGAAAGAGGCTAACTGAGCATCCCACCTCTGTTCAGTGGCAGTCAATTTAGCCATGGACAAATGACTAAGGGAGTTGTTATCAGTATATACAATACATTTATTCCCCAACAAATACTCCCTAAATTTGTCAGCCATGGCCCACTTAAGGGCCAGGAACGCAAGCTTCATGGAACTATAATTGGCCGTGTTTCGCTCTGTGGCTCTCAACCCCCGACTGGCATAAGCAATCAGTCTCACCTTGCCTACCTGCATCTGGGAGAGAACTGCTCCCAGGCCACCATGACTGACATCAACCTCCAAAATTAAAGGCTGAGTGAAATCTGCATAAGCTAACACTGGTGTAGTGGTTAGCTTAGCCCTCAGGCTTTCAAAACTCTGTTGAGATTTATCCGTCCAATGTACAGCAATTCCACACTCTGATTTCTTACCGGCTTTAGCACCACCACACTGAGCCACAGCTCTATGCAATGGAGCTGCCAGTTTTGCACAACCCTTCACAAAGCGACGATAATAACTCGCAAAACCAAGGAATGACCGAAGCTCGGAAGCTTTTGTGGGAATTGGCCAATTGGCTATGTAATAAAATAGAAGAATAGGTCAGTTTGCTGACTTATCTATATTTTAGATGATAGAATTGAGTAGATTTTAGACTGACACAAATTATCATCAATAACGGGTTCTCATCTTTTTCAGATTAATAATAATTCTATGACTCAGTGATGAAATGTAACTTGACAGGAAACGTTATTATGTTTGACCTACCAAAGGTAGAATCATTTAATAACAAATCGTTAAATTACAATCAAAACATATTTACATATATTGATCGATCAGACGTTCCTATAACTAACTTTCACAGATTAAAACATAGTTCAACAGACAAGTAAAAGTTGGCATATTTACTTATACTGCAGGCACAAACTTAAAGTTTAGTTAACTGGCAAAATATATAAAGTTTAAGGAGAAAGTTTAGGAGGGAGAAAATGGAGGTTGAAGGAAAATGGTTGAAGTCTTATCTTGAGATATTTTAACCAGAGACAGCACATCCTCTGGTCGGGTTCGGCTGGACTTCCGTACCGTGATGAACGACTTTTACCTTTGTGAAGATTTTCCTGTCTCGACTCCGGTAAATTAGTCAAGCCATACGCGCACGTCCTGCGGCGTTTCACAGGTGACACACGTCCATCTTGCCACGGTCTTGTGAGGTCCGCTTCTGCCTCCCAGAGTAATGCCCTCAGCTCCGGTTTGGTTTTCAAGATAACAACTTCCAGAAAGCGTTCACAGCTGAGAGCTATGATACTCGAATGGTTCACAGCTGACGTGCTGTTTGAACCTTGCTGAAGACGCGGATCTTGACTCATGGTCGGAGAGCCACAGTTTCCAAAGAAAGTTCATCTCCACTTCCTCACAGGAACTCAAAAGTTCCAGCAAAGCTTAGAACTTTTAGGAAGGATCCGAGATCAGTGACTTGTTCTTCCCCGAACGGTTCAGACGAACAGAGGAAGAGAGTTAGAGTGCCATGAAGGTCACTCGGATAGGAGAGAAGATAGTGTGTCAGAAGACTTGCAGGTGTGAACAAACAGAGAATCTGTTTTGGAGAGTAGATGGATTTGTTTTCAGAGAAAGGAGACAGAATGACAAGTTTAGTCTACGACGTGATCATAGTGTCTCTTTAACAATTTAAAACAAAGTCTGGAAGATCATTCTGACATGTTCTCGCACTTTGGCATATAAAAAATATACCAGCTTAGTAAGATCATTCACATATTAAGAATATACTGTTCATATGAATAATAACAGGTGATGCTTTGATTCATCATATGACGTTATCAATGCCTTAACAGCATAAACCATGATCCATACAGTATATTGAAGTTATTGTGTTGATTAATTCTGAATTAACACAAATTAAAGAAAGTCTCTTCTGATTTGTGTCTCTTAATTCGAAATAAATGTAACAAAATAGTATCCACTTGTCTCCTTGAGAGCTTCAAGAAAAGTGTAACACTCAAAGTTTCAGAGAGATGGGAAAAGGTGTAATAGCCTATATGCCACGGGGGGGCGTGACGTACTTCCGGCTAAATGCAACACCTACCCGCCACTTCCGGTTCCCATCCACCTCCGCTGTTGTCAGCGTTAGCTCCTAGTAGCCTACCATAACAACGAGCCGAAACGGGAAGCGGCCGCGCGCTACCGGCACTACACGTGAGTACCGTTGTGTCCGCCCACCGGTGGGAACAGCTGTTCCGCGGGGGGGTTTCGGCGAACATTTATCGCGGCTATCCGTAGGGGGAACGTCGCCATAATTTTATATGGTTTTATATGTGTATAGAGTTGTTATTGGTGTGTATGCTGATGTTTTATTAATTGTATTTAGTCATTTATGTTCGTGTCTTTCCCGCTAACCGGAAGTGCGCCGTCTGTGTAATGACTGCTGAGGTGCTGGAACGGAAACCCGTGGCATATAGGCTATTGAAGGTCAAGCATGAGGGCCTGTTCCACTACAGCTACAACTTCGATTTTAATAGGGTCTGTGGCAACCCCTTCTCCAGAGATCACATGTCCTAAATAACATACCTTTTTTTGAAAGAAGGAACATTTTCTGAGCTTTGCTTTGAGCCTCTGTTGATGAAGTTGACCTAGCACCACCTTCAAACGCTCCAGATGTTGATCCACACTTGAAGAGAAAACAACAATGTTGTCAAGATATAACAAAACAGACAGGCACTGTTGATCCCCAAAGATTTGGCGCATTAACCGCTGGAATGTGCTAGGCGCATTACAGAGCCCAAAAGGCATCTGATTCCAAAACAGCCCAAAGGGAGTACAAAAGGCAGTCTTTGGACGATCTTCCTCCACAACTGGCACCTGATTATACCCGCTAGCCAGATCAAGGGTGGGAAACCAACAGGCGCCAGCCAAGGCATCCAACAACTCTTCAATTCATGGAAGAGGAAAATAATATTTTCGGGTCTTGCTATTTTGCTGTCTATAGTCAACACACATTCGAATACTTCCATCTTTTTTTCACCAAGGCTATGGGAGATGCATAAGGGTTGTTGCTCTCACTAATAATTTGTGAAGCAAGTAATTGATTGATATGGTCCTTCACCACTTCATAATCAGAAGGGGGAATACGCCTATAGCGTTGTTTAACTGGGACTCCACCAAAGGAATTTCATGAGCTATCATACTGGTACAGCCCAAGTCACCATCATGAGATGAAAAAACTGTCATGTACTGATGAAGCAGTGATCTCACCTGACTTGTTCTTCCACAGACAATGCAGACAAATCCAAATCCTTCACCTGCTGTTGTACACTAACTGAAGCTGTCTGGCACCCCATTGTGGCCACCTTTGCTGGAACTTCAGAAATCCCTGCAGGGAGGCTAACAACATGTACAACATTCAAGGTGCCAACAACAGTGCGGGGGTATAATACCACCTTATTTGAACCGACATTAACAATGGGAACATAAGCTGTTCCCCTGATTACCGGAACCAAGGCAGGGGAAGCAAGCAAACCAGAAGGCAATCCACACTCAGGTTCAAACAGAGTGGTAGAGCCTGAGTACTCATCAGAGCAGGTGGCAGCCACAATTTTCATGACTCCACCAGGAATCCGACTGTCTTTTTTTCTGACCTTAACCCTTCCAGGGCTACTCTGAGGTTCTTGTAAGTAGGCAGACTGGCACTTCTGCAATGCCTGCACGACCGACTGAGGGGCCTTAGAAATGCCAGACACAGAAGACCAAGGTACACCATGCCACCCAAACAGTTCCTGATAACACCGCCTGATCACATTAATCCCTGGAACACCTGGAGCTTCATCACAAGGGTCCTTCATAACCAAAACACCACAGTGGGGAATCAATTTGCCACAGTTTTACATCAAGTTCTAAATAGCCAATATAAGGAATATTAAGACCATTGGTGGCTTTAAGCTCCAACCAATGACACAAATGGAGGCGCTCCACACCTCCAGACTCCATATGCTGACAAAATAAACTTTTGGAGACCGTGGACACCATTGAACCCGTATCCACCAAACAGGGGACCGTCACTCCACTCTTGACTACATCTACATGAGGACAAGCGGAGATCAATTTAGACGCACCCAAATCTCCAATAACAGGCTATGAGCCAATAGTACCCCTACCCAAACTGTGGTTCAGCAGTTTGGTGGGAACTAGTTTTCCGTCTCTGAGGCAGAACGGGACTGAGGAGCTGGATTCAACTGAGCCGGGGTTCAATGAGAGGCACGTACCCCATCACATTCTCGTGTGAAATGACCAAGCCGATTACACCACCTACAGATTACTGGACCAGAGAATGGAGAACGATTAGAACGCCAGAAATTTTGCAATTGGGAAATGCTCTCACTAATCTGCTGGAGCTGTTCTTGTTGACACTTTAACATATCTCTTAACTGACTCATTTCTGTCGCTAGTGTTAAAGGGGCTACCTGCGGGCTACCACGAATCCCATACTGAACGCCATAAACTGAAGGGACAGACTGGCTACGACTTCTCACACTATAAGGTACTCCTTTGCACTCCCACTGGATTGTTGCAGCCCAAACCTCAAGCAGAGTGCTGTCTGGCCTCATGTGCACAAGCTGCCTCAGCTCACGGCGCAGAGAACCGTCCAACAACTGCTCAACAAACTGGACTCTTAACAACGTCTCAGAACTCAACATGCCAGCAGGTGCACGCTGCTTTACCTTCTCCATGAGACCCATTAATGTGAGGGAGAACTCCTGAAGACTCTCTCTCTCTCTCTCTTGTTGCCATCTGGAAAAGAAAGTTTCTTGCAAAGCAACAAATGACTCTGCACAGCCATACAATTCCTGCAAGATTTCAAATATTCTAGCAGGGCCCTCTCTTGCTACACTAGAGCGATACTTTATTTCATTTCGAGCCTCTCCTTCCAAGTGATCAACCAAAAAACATTTGGTCAGCCACAGATAAATGTTGCGCTCTCATACACATCTTCGCTTCTTCCATCCACTCGCTCAACCCTATGCAGTCCTTCCTCTAAAGATGGGACATTTCCTATCTCTAGGCACAAAAATCAGTCTCTCTGCTACAGGGAGACTGGACGTAGGAGGGGCATTAGGTAATACTGAAGAAGTAGCCGGCTGAGCATTTAAGCTGGCTGTCGTAACTGCTCATTGTCAACTCTTAAGCTGGCTACCAACTTTTTAAGTTCCTAAATTTCTTCTTCCATAATTATCACAAGTTTTATTCTACACCCACCGCTTTAAAGATTTGCTTGGAACCTCAGCTGCTCTGTCTCCGGATCGTCCAATCTGTACACAAAAAAAGAGAAGAGAAAAGACACACAAAACACAAATATTAAAAAACTCAAACAAATATTTGTCCCGGATGTTCATAAAAAGCGCTCTACCAACAACGCCAAAATGTGGCATTACTGAATAAGCTCCAATTTTGGGGACTCTTAACTTTAATAAATTGCTCAACAACATCACACTGGGAATTTCACCCAGAGAATATTACCTTTTTGTTTAATGCACACAGGTTCGATTATGCAAAAATTGAAACATCCGAAACAACTTCTCAATATAACAGAATAATTTATTGTCAATTCTTTTTAAAATATCTCTTAACACAAAGTTTTTAGTACAAAAGAAAAACAAAGGAAAACAAAAGAACTGCATTGGCTGAGGTTACCGGCAGGAGGGGACCTATGGGAACAGCAGCTCACCTAACACCACAAACCTAAAGGAAATCTTTAGACCACCAAACGCAGTGAGATAACCCAAACTTAGGAATCACAACAGACAGAAAGGAAGACACCACACCAACATTGCCACTGGACCTCAGCAACTGCAAACAACAAAACAATAATTAGATATAACAACCTGAGACCTTAGAAAAGAAAAAAACTATCAGCCCAACCAAATGAACAACTAAGAATAAAAAAGGGCTGTAAACAATACAGTATAAGTAATGAAACAAACACTAATTAATCCAACAAAAAATGCGAATCAACATCATCCGGACCAGGTGTGGCCCTCTTGCCACGCCACAGCAGGAGGCGGAATGGGTGCGCTGATGCCACACTCCAAACACCGCTTCGATGGAGATGGCTGATGCCACCTTAGTCTGGCTTTAAAACACATGTGCAGAAATCCAGGGAAAGAGAGCAGACATCCCCCAAACAGAGCAGTAATGGTCCCAATATGGGGGAGACCTGCTGATCCACACAAACACGTATACTGTACATACTCGCAGAACGAGGAAGAGGAGGAGAGCAGCGCAGATAAGTTTTACCGTCAAGGAATCAAAGCAGCCCGCACCACACTCTGAAACGTGTTGCCTTTTACAGCAAAAACCCCCACAGGACACACCGGCCACACAGCAAAAGTGCCAACACGACATGTCTGACTTCTTCTTCTTCTTTCTGTTGTTTTATGGTGGTTTGTAAACAACTTGTAGGTGTATTACCGCCACCTTCCAGATTGGAGTATGGACCAGATGTTTTAAATTCTATCTAAAGTGCCTGTTCGTCTTAGAAAACTAAAAATACTGCTAAAAACTACATCCCCAGACGATCTCTGAAATAACTCCCTAACATCTAATTTACTCTTATTCCTACTTAAATCTCTAATGAATCTTTCTCTTTCCTGGGTATACTTTATTACATTCTAAAAAAATATGCAGAATTGTTTCTACTTTTCAGCAGTGATTACAACAGCCTGTATCATGTTTCTTAATTATTTTAAGGTTACTATTTAATCCCGTATGTCCAAACCTTATTCTGGATATATCTTCTTCTTTCTTTTTTCTATTACTTTTCCTAGGTTCCCCAATTTCCTTTTTTTTTTTGGCTACTATAATAGAACCTTGCAGCGCTTTCATTATTCCACTGTTCTTGCCATATTTTTTACTATACATTTTAGTAATATTCTTTATCTCATATTTACTTATTTTTACATTAATATCAAGATTACTCTTTTTCGTAGCACTCAGCATAACTATCGGCCAACTCATTTCCTACTATACCAATGTGAGCAGGAATCCAAACTAGTTTAACTTGAGATCCATGTTGTTTGATCCTAAAAATTGAGTGAACAATATCAAATATGATGTCTTGTCTTGACTCCGAAAATGCTTCCTGAATACTACCCAATGCACTACTCGAATCCAAACAAATCAAAACCCCTTTCTCTCCCACTTCCTCAACCCATAAAGCCAGTTGAATTGCCATCAATTCACCGTATACACTGACAGTTTATCTGTTATTCTTTTATTTCTCATAATATTTAAATCTGGTATTATAAATGATATGCCTACTTTATCATTAACCATTTTTGAAGCATCTGTGTATATCTGTATACATTTTGAAAATTCACTGCCTATATAACTGTCCACCTCTTTCTTTGTTATTTGTCTTCCTCTTTCCAGTAATTTTAGATCGACTTCAGGCTGTCCAAATATCCATGGTGGAATAACAGGAATAATCACTACAGTACTTATTTGAGTGTTATCTATGTCAGCCTCCTTAACTTTATTTATAATTATCCATCCAAAGCTATTACTGTAATTTGTTTTTTGTCTTTTGTCTTTTTCATGACACGGTTGTAACAAAACTTGTAGGGGGTGAGCTTCATTATGTCCCTTAATAATCGCCCAATAGTGTATGGCTAAGTGTTCTTTTCTGAGCTCCAGTGGCTTCACCCATCTCAACTTGTACTGAAACTGGAGTTGTCTTTATCAGAGTCAGAGTCAGAGAGTCTTTATTGTCATTTGCACCGCATGTGGTACATGTGATGAAAACGAGATTATGTACACGGGGTCCCAGTTACATCCAACAACAAATGCAAGAGAAAAACAGTAATAACATCTAGAATTAACTAAGAAAAACATCAACTAGTAATACACTAAGCCCTAATGTAGTGGAAAAACATCATTATAAACAGCAGCACGAACATGAGTCTGTATGAGCAGATGGTCACAGATGAACACAGCAACAAGAAAACAGATCAGCATCAGCATGATGTGATATTTTGCAGTGTTTATTTTTATTTTATTTTTATTTATTCATGAGTCTAACAGCCTCAGGGTAGAAGCTGTTCCTCAGTCTAGTGGTTCTACATTTGATGCTCCTCAACCTCCGTCCTGAGGGGAGTGGGGCAAAGAGTGAGTGTGCTGGGTGAGTGAGGTCTTTCATGATGCAGGTGGCTCTTTTCCTGCATCTGGAGGTGTAAATGTCTGTGATGGTGGGGAGACTGACTCCAACAGACTTCTGTGCAGCCTTCACCACTCTCTGTAGAGCTTTCCTCTCTGCAACTGTGCAGCCTCCATGCCACACGTTGATGCTGGAGCACAGGACGCTCTCCACTGCACACCTGTAGAACGAGGTGAGAACTGGGCTGCTCAGACCAGCACGTCTCAGCCGTCTGAGGAAGTAGAGTCTCTGATGACCTTTCTTGATCAGGCTGGTGGTGTTGTTGCTCCAGCTGAGGTTATCATTCAAGTGTACACCCAAGTATTTGTAGCTGGAGACCACTTCCACTGCAGATCCACCTATGTTCAGTGGGGCGTGGGTGTGTTTGTTCCTTCTGAAGTCCACAATCATCTCCTTTGTCTTCTTCACATTCATGTGAAGATTATTCTCTTTGCACCAGCTCTCCAGGTGTTCCACCTCCTGTCTGTAGCTGGACTCATCATTGTTTGTGATGCATCCCACCACCGCTGTATCATCTGCAAACTTAACAATATGACAGCCTGGAAGTGTGGCTGTACAATCATATGTGAGCAGAGTGAACAGAAGGGGGCTCAGCACACATCCTTGAGGAGAGCCAGTGCTGAGGGTTATGGTGGAGGAGGAGAAGTTGTGGATCTTCACGGACTGTGGTCTGTCTGTTAAGAAGTCTAGTACCCAGTTACAAATGGAGGGGCTTAGTCCAAGTGTAGATAGTTTGTCTATCAGAGTTTGGGGGATCATGGTGTTGAAGGCAGATGTGAAGTCCACAAAGAGCAGACGCACGTATGAGTCCTTCTGATCCAGGTGGGTGAGAGCAGTGTGGACCACGGAAGAGATGGCGTCCTCTGTTGATCGGTTCTCGCGGTATGCATATTGATGAGGGTCCTCGTTGATGTTGACGGTTGCCTTGATGTGGGACATGACCAGTTTCTCAAAACATTTAGCGACTATCGGGGTGAGGGCCACTGGTCTATAGTCATTCAGACCAGTCACTGTGGAGCTCTTTGGGACTGGGATGATGGTCGCGGTCTTCAGGCAGGTGGGAACTGACTCCAGTGCAAGTGAGGTGGTGAAGATGTCAGCCAGCACCTCACAGAGCTGGTCCGCACATTCCTTCAGAACTTTCCCTGGGATGTTGTCTGGTCCGGTTGCTTTATGAGGATTAATCCTTCTGAGACTGCCTCTCACTTCTGCTGCGGTCACTCTGAGATGCTCTTCATCTGGTGATGAGGTGAGTCTGGTGCTAGCTGGTCTGTTTGGATCTTCAAAACGTGCATAAAACTTATTGAGGGCATCAGGCAGAGATGGGTCCCTGGGGCATTGTTTGTTCTTGCCTTTGTAATCTGTTATGCATTTAATACCCTTCCACATGCTCCGTGGGTCTTGTGAGGTGAACTGTCCCTCGATCCTCTGTGCATACATGGCCTTGGCCTTCTTAATGCCATCCTCCAGTTCTTTCCTGCTCTTTCTCAGCTCCTCTGTATCTCCGGACTTGAATGCAGTGTCCCTGGCTGCTAGCAAGGCGCGGACTTCTTTATTTAACCAGGGTTTTCCGTTCGGGTAAGATTTAACATATTTTTTTATGGATACATTTTCAGAGCATGTGCTGATGTAACCCAGGACTGAGGAAGCATAAAGTTCCAGGTCAACTGAGCTCCCATCAGTAGCTGCCTCCCTGAAGACAGACCAGTTTGTCTTCTCAAAAAAGTCTCAGCATGGAGGTGCTACCTTGCAGCTGTAAGGGGTTAAAGGGGGGGTCAGTTTAATACTGACCTCCTTTTTACCTTAATTTACTTATTCAGATTGAATAGTAATTTCACGGATTCTCTTCTTTTTCAGTTTATTCAATATTTCTGTGATCTTTATGATGGATAAATAAACAGAGCCATTAAGTGACAATGGACACGTTAACTTAGTTTGATATGTCAAAGAGACACTATCATTTATTTAAAATAAATCAACTAAATTAACACCATTACACTTGATTGACATGATTTCACTTTCTTTCAATTCAAATACGTCAGCACACTTAAATTTAACACAACAGACATAAATATTAGATGTTACACATATTTAGTCTGAGGGGCATTTCAGCTTAAAATATAGTTTCCAGCTTAGGTTGAGAGGGAAAAGAAATAGGAGGAAAGATTTAAGAAGAAAATTATCCTGAGCATGAGACCAGAGTGACACTTTTCATCCGACTTCTGCTAAAATCCAGGTACGTTTTGTAAACAGCTCCTTTACCTTTTGACGACCGCCCGGTAAGAGGGAAGACACCAGCCTTCAGATGCACAGAGTCCTTTAGTCCCAGCACGTCCAAAACTGGTTTTAGTTTACGTTTCAACGTCTCCTGGCTTCCGCGTTGGTCATCAGAGAATATGTCAGCTTCAGGCCTCTGACTTCAAGATAAACTTATTCCAGGAGGGAATAAACAAAGTTTTGAGCTCGGCTTGTTCGAAGTAGACTCATAACAGCCTGTTATCAGTCCTTAGCTGAAGACGCCGGTCGTTAGCTCTTGACCACACGTGTCCAGCTCTTGGGAAAGTTCACATCTCTTTGGAAGTTCCCAGCAACTCTCTGGCGCGTTCTCGCACAGTTTAGAACTTAAAGAGCAGGCACAAAGAGAGGAGTTCACTTGTCTTATCAGAACCCAAGGTTACAGCAGCAGAGGGAAATTGTTTAGGAAAAGACAGAGCAGCTGGAGCCTTGTTCATGAAAAACAACGGATTAAACTGTCTTCTTATTTCTAAACAAAACAGTCGGGTCTCTGTGACCCGCAATTTCACCTTTAACATAGCAGTGAACACAGTTTAACTCTCACAGAATAACACAGCTTAAAAGCACACATCATGAAAATGACAAAAGTTATTCTTTTGATCACATCAGAATAAAATCAAAGATAGAAATAGTCTCTTTTGGTGACTATATTTATCAGATTACAGCTAAATGAATGATTTTGTAGTAAATGTCTTGCTTTACTGAGTGGTCAGTAAAGGTCATCACTGGACAGTTCAAAAACCTTAATTTGACCCTGGGTAGGTCCATTACATCTCCCCCCTTTTGGAAGCCATCGCCAGTCCTTGGGGATGGGGTCCAACACGAAAGGAAACCTTGAACTGTCTTTGATCTTGAAGTAATCCAGCAAGTGGAAAAGAAAAATCAAAAATTATAATCCCATAAAGTTTTGGAAATTCCATACTGTTCAGAGGTAATCCCATTGCGGAAAGCTTTTAATCCTTTGGAAAACAAAGTCTGTTAACTCTTGGAAAACAAAGTCTGTGATCCCTTGGAAAGCAAAGTCTTATAATCCACAGCGGTAATTCCACAGCAGTAATTCCACAACGATTAGTTTTGTTGATTGATCAGCAACAATTGTTTTCATAATCAGCATGTAGAGGGGATCCCTCGATTGACGCAGAGGAGGCGACCCTTGGATGAAGGTTGAAGACCAAGCGTTGGAGCTGCAGGTCCCCACATCGAAGGTTGTTGGCTGGTTGGTTTCCAGTCAGTGCCACTCTGGTTCTATGTGTCATGCAATTATGTGGTTTTTAAGGTGGGCTTATGATTGGGATTTTACATTAAGCCTTACCTATATGCACCTGGTATGTAAGCTATCATGGTTTAGAACAGCTACACTTACCAATTAAGGGGTGGATCAATGCTGTAAATTAGATATAGGGATCTATACCTATAAAATTTTGGAGGGCTTCTGTAACGAAGGCCTCTAATTCCAAACTATTCCTCCATTCATTACTTAGTTTAGGTTAAACTAAAATAAAAATGAAATATAGTTTGATCTAAATGTCTGTTGTCTTTTAGACGAACGACGTAGGATTTGGTATTCCTAATAAATTTTGAAGTCTATGGCGAGACTCATCAAAATAAATAGACAATCTAGAATAGAAACGATCGAATCGGTTCAATTTAGAAATTATGAGACCAGTGTAGTTTATTGTACCTTAAGTAGCTTTAAACTACATTGACTCTTCGACGATTGGGTTTTAACAAAACGAACTGCATGTTGGCATAGTTAAATCCATATCATTCATTAACCCATGTTAATACAAAACCTTTTTGGCTGGGAGTGTTCAGAACCAAACAGTATCTCAACTAATGACAACAGTAATGACTAAACAACAAGGAAACAACGTTTCACTGCTTCGACACACTCTTGTCGTCAGATTCCAAAGTGCAACACACAAGAAAAACAGGTCTCAACTTTATGACCGAGGTCAAATTAAATCTCGTGGATTTAAACGGTTGTTAAGGTTAGTTTTTTGTTGTGGGTTCTAGGCTTAGCGTTTCTAAGTTCAAATTGGACAATGCGACTTATAGGGTGGGAAAGTACGGTAGTTTAAACCTGATTAGTTTATTTACTAACTTGCGTTTGGACGACCTTATTATCCCATGAAGTCGGTGTGTTTGTGAGATCTTTGTCTTTTGTGGAGTCATTGAACGCCTTGTAAGGTTTGATCTGATTTCGATGTACCCATTTAGCAATTGGCTCTTTGCGGCCTTTGCTGATTTTGATTTCGTAGACGACTGAGGACACTTTGTCTGTTATCAGATGAGGTCCAGTCCACCTGGGCATTAGTTTGCGGGCGAGAGTTCCGGTCTCGGACTCTCCTTTCCCGGTTGCTGGGGCGAACGTATAGTACCAGACTCTGTCTCCCACTTGGAGTTCATTGTGAGAGGCCTTCTGGTCGTAGTACGCCTTGCGTCCTTCAGCGGATTTTTCCAGGTTTTTCTGGGCGAAAGCAAAAGTGTTTCTGAGGTGTACATTCAAATCTTTCATGTATTGTTGTGTAGTGTAGGCTGTCGCCATGGCGGCGTCGCCTGGTTGGTACAACAGGTGTAGAGGGAGAGTCATTTGTCGACCGGTCATCATCTCGAAGGGAGAGATGCCAGTTGATGTGTGTGGAGTGGCTCTTATGGCCATGAGGACCAGAGGGAGTTTCACATCCCAGTCCTTGTGGTTTGCAGCCACGTATTTCTTCAAAATACTCACCACAGTTCTGTTTGCTCTCTCTACTTGGCCTGAAGCCTGTGGGTGGTAGCCGACATGAAAGTTGGCCTTGACGCCTAGCGTCTTCCACAGTTCTTTCATCACTTCACCTGTGAAGTGTGTACCTTGGTCTGAGTTCACCCGAAGGGGAAGTCCAAACCTTGAGAATATATGATTCATTAACAACATAGCAGTTGTTTGTGCTGTGTCGTTAGGAGCTGGTAGGCATTCTACCCATTTGGTAAATGCACAGGTTACCGTGAGAAAATATTTATTTCCTCTAGAGCTCTTAGTGAGTGGTCCAACCCAGTCGATCTGGAGGTCAGACCATGGGAATGCAATGCCTCTGCTTTGCAGTGGTGCTCTGTGAAGTGGTCTGGTTGGCTGAAACTGGCCACAGACCACGCACCCTTCAATGTAGTCCTTGACATCCTTTTTCATTCCAGGCCAATAGGCAATTTGTTTTAATGCCGTCAGCGTGGCTTTATCTCCTTTGTGTCCTGCGGACGGGAGATCATGGGCATGAACTAACATCACCCCCCTTTGGTCATGGGGAACCACGAACACAGGTGAGGACGTTGGTCCATGAGCGAAAGTTAGGATGCCCTTGATTAGTTTTAGCTGTTTGCGCAGCTGGTAAAGGACTTTAAGGTCTGGATCGGAATCCAGTTCGTCTTTAGACGGACTATTTTTGTTCGGATCAGTCAGGTACAGTATCATGGAGTTGATAGCAGGATCCGACTTCTGTAGTTGGATGATGTCTGGGTCAGTCAGTGCAGGTCGTACAGAGACTGCGTTGTCAGCAGGTCTGGCTGCGGCCTGTGCACGTGTGACTGCCATAACTCTGACTGAAGGTTGTGTTGGCAGAGTCTCGATTAACCAGGAGGGGTCGAAGGACCATAGAGGACCTTCGTCGGCTCCTTCTTTGGCTAAGGAGTCTGCAATGTCATTGTAGTGCTTGTCATCGCCTGGGACTCTAGAATGCCCTGGAACTTTCTTCCAGTAGATCTGTAAGTCGTGTGATGTCACCAAGTGATCACACGCTATGAAAAGCTCTTTGTGTTTGACCACTTTTCTGTCGCTTGTTAGGAAACCGTTCAGTTTCCACACAGCGAGGTGACAAGCGAAACTCAAACGAGCATAGTTAGAGTCAGTGCAGATGACTAGGGTCTTGATGGAGCGTTCTACTACCATCTGGAGAGCTATTAGGATCATGATCACGACAATCTCAGCGTACCGAGAAGTCTGAGATCCTAATTTGTAGCTGAAAGTTATCTGCTCTTGGTCTTGGAGGAGGACCCCTCCAACACCTGCTCTGCAGATCTTGTCGCGGAGGAATGAAGATCCATCCACGTACAATGTTGTCATATCTTTGCAGATATTGTCATCAAAGAAGTGGTGATTC
>JBBPBX010012105.1:35367-54665 GCA_038048925.1 Garcialebias charrua | reverse complement strand
GTGGATGAGATTCGCCCGGAGTTCCTTAGGGCTCTGGATGTTGTGGGGTTGTGTTGGCTTACGCGACTCTGCAATATCGCGTGGACATCGGGGGCAGTTCCCTTGGATTGGCAGACTGGGGTGGTGGTTCCCCTATTCAAAAAGGGGGACCGTAGGGTGTGTTCCAACTATAGGGGGATCACACTCTTAAGCCTCCCTGGTAAGGTCTATTCAGGGGTTCTGGAGAGGAGGGTCCGTCGGATAGTCGAACCTCGGATTCAGGAGGAGCAGTGTGGTTTTCGTCCTGGTCGTGGAACACTGGACCAGCTCTACACCCTCAGCAGGGTCCTGGAGGGTGCGTGGGAGTTTGCCCAACCAGTTTACATGTGCTTTGTGGACTTGGAGAAGGCATTCGACCGCGTCCCTCGGGGGGTTCTGTGGGGGGTACTCCGGGAGTATGGGGTACCAGGCCCATTGATATGGGCTGTTAGGTCCCTGTACGACCGGTGTCAGAGCTTGGTCCGCATTGCCGGCAGTAAGTCAGGCTCGTTTCCGGTGAGAGTTGGACTCCGCCAAGGTTGCCCTTTGTCACCGATTCTGTTCATAACTTTTATGGACAGAATTTCTAGGCGCAGCCAAGGTGTTGAGAGGATCCGTTTTGGTGACCTTGGAATCGCTTCTCTGTTTTTTGCAGATGATGTGGTCCTACTGGCTTCATCAGTTCGTGATTTACAACTTTCACTGGAGCGGTTTGCAGCCGAGTGTGATGCGGCCGGGATGAGGATCAGTTCCTCCAAATCCGAGGCCATGGTCTTGAGCCGGAAAAGGGTAGCATGCCCTCTCCGGGTCGGGGAGGAGGTCCTGCCCCAAGTGGAGGAGTTTAAGTATCTCGGGATCTTGTTCACGAATGAGGGAAAACTGGAGCGTGAGATCGATAGGCGGATAGGTGCAGCGTCCGCAGTGAAGCGGGCGCTGTACCGGTCTGTCGTGGTGAAGAGAGAGCTGAGTCAAAAGGCAAAGCTCTCAATTTACCGATCGATCTACGTTCCCACCCTCATCTATGGTCATGAGCTTTGGGTTATGACCGAAAGAACAAGATCTCGGATACAAGCGGCTGAAATGAGTTTTCTCCGCAGGGTGGCTGGACTCTCCCTTAGAGATAGGGTGAGAAGCTCAGTCATCCGGGAGGGACTCGGAGTAGAGCCGCTGCTTCTCCACATCGAGAGGAGCCAGTTGAGGTGGCTCGGGCATCTGGTTAGGATGCCTCCTGGACGCCTCCCTGGTGAGGTGTTCCGGGCATGTCCCACCGGGAGGAGACCCAGAGGAAGACCCAGGACGCGCTGGAGGGACTATGTTTCTCGGCTGGCCTGGGAACGCCTTGGGATTCCCCCGGAGGAGCTGCTCCAAGTGGCTGGGGAGAGGGAAGTCTGGGCCTCCCTACTTAGGCTGCTACCCCCGCGACCCGACCCCGGATAAGCGGAAGAAGGTGGATGGATGGATGGATGGATGGATGATTTACATGCTGTAAATCAGCATATTATCACAGACTAAAGTCCGACATCGTCACTCGGTTCTGGTCCGCTCAGCAACTGGTGTGGAGCTTGTTAGATGAAGCAGGTCCCACTTGGCGTTAAATCTGTCGACTCTTATCCAAATTCCAGCTTTAACTTGTTGTTAACTTCTTGTCAACAACTTGTTGTTAGCTGAACTTTTAGTCCCAGAGGAAAACAGACCGAGGCATCACGCATGCGCATTAGTGAAGGTTCAAAAATTCACAGCGCCATCTAAAGGCCTGGCATGGTAACTACAGTGGATTCCCGCGGGGGTGTGTGTGTGTCATACACATAGAAGTCTTCCGTGTCAACGCAGATCTTTTCCTCTAATTAACATACTCAAAACCTCCGTTTCCCCCCACCGTGTCCGTGTAAACAGGGCATCAGTTGCAGGTCCAAGACTGTAGAATGAGTTGCCACTGAGTGTCAGGCAGGCTCCCACACTCACAGCCTTTAAGTTTCGCTTGGACACCCACTTCTATTCTCTTGCTTTTAACACAGTGTGATTTGTTTTGATCCTCTCTGTACTATTGGCCATTTTAGTTAGTTTCTGTTGCTATTTGTATCTATATTTTTATTTTATGTTTTCCTGTCTGCTGTGCTTGTTTGTTTCCATTGTACAGCACTTTGGTTGACCTTGTTGCTGTTTTAAGTGCTCTATAAATAAACTGGTATGGTATGGTGTATATATATATATATATATGTGTGTGTGTGTGTGTGTGTGTGTGTGTGTGTGTGTGTATAAATTAATATAATAAAATAATAAAACCACCACCAAGCGTGTTGCCAGGGCAGGTTGGCAGACTTGGAGGTGTTGCCTTTGGGGCATAACTGATCTTAAATGACATGTAAGTTGTTCTGATGAGCTCATTATCGCAAAACTTGGCATATATTTGACAAAATATAAAAATAAATATTTCACAAAAATCCAAATATGAGCATGACAGATTGGCTCGCTTATTATATTTGATGTCTCGCCATATTGTCAGAAACACAGCAGCCTTCAGGCATTACAACCAGGTGCTCTAGGCCTGGAAGAGGATGTAAATTTCCCTCGAGTGGACAGGGAAGCAGAGAAGTTGGCTGATGGATGCCTAAACTGGATGCACATGCAGTACAGTCTGCCCCTGGTGCCCAAGGCTCTTTATTGCTCTATGGTTTTAATTAAACGTTATTGGAGGAATAAGTGGAATATGAAGTGATAAAAACTTTTACTCATGAAGACTTTGCACCAAAACAAACTGCCCATATAATTTCTGACCCACTTATACAGCCAAGAGTTAATACAGACTGTTTAAGTAAATCTGTTAAAATGCTTGTTTTTCCACCACTGGATTTTGGTATTGTCCTTAGATAAATAACTTTACTAACTGGCTTTTCTATGTATGTGAATGTCTGTTCAGTGACCTGAGACAACTTTGTTGTGAACTGGCACTATACCTGAATAAATAAACTGAATTGAATGGAATTGATTTTGGGAAAATGTACTAAGAATATTTTGTATTTTTATGGGTACACTTTAGAAAGTCAGATGTTTAGATGTTAAATAAAACAGTTGTGTGTCTAAGTGAGAAGAATTTTCAAACATTACACTCAATGAACTTCAGAAAGTGATTTTGCCATTTTTGCTTGAAGTTGGACACTGCTACACACCAAGCGGCTTTTCTGTGGGAAAAAAAAAAAGATTCACTCTTGCTCATTTATTTTTTCACTCCACCAAACCCATCTGTGATTTTATTTTTCTCCTCCTCAGCATCACTCTCTCTCTTTGTCTCTGCTGCTCTCTTTGTCTGGCTAATGTTCTGGTAGTTACACATTGACAAGTCCCTCGTTGCCTCAGTCATCGTTCAGTGATTTTTGTCCTCTCTTGTCTCGACGGCCTCAGTTGTCCAGGTCTCTTGTATCAGACGACTGCATGCGGAAGAGGAGATTGCTCTCTAAGGAGAGGTTGCTGCCCAGACCAGCCATGCGGCTGCGCAGTAGGAAGTGTGTCCTCCTTTGCAGGATCCTCTGCTGTTCCTGCTTTAGCTCCATGTAGGACCGAGAGAAGGTGTGGAAGATGGAGGTGACAGGGAAGGCCATCAGGAGGATCCCACTCAGGATACTGCTCAGAGCCACCACCTGACCTGGGATGCTCCTTGGCACCATGTCTCCATAACCCACTGTTGTCATAGTGATGACAGCCCACCAGTAGGTTGCAGGGATGCTTGTGAACTCTTGAGTGGGGGCCATCTCATTCTCAACCAAGAACAGCAGCGGGGAATACAAGGCGATGGCCACACACAGGAAGAGGAGGAGCAGTCCAAACTCCCGTGTGCAGCGCCGAGCTGTCAGGCCAAGTGTCTGCAAGCCCAGGGAGTGCCGAGCCAATCGCATCACGTAAAGGATCCGCAGGGCCCTGAGGACACGCAGCACCAGTCCCACTTTGTCCAGGTAGCTACTGCCAGAGCCCAGCCGCTTCTCCCCTTTGGAGTTGTTGTCCACCAGCAGGGTGATGTAGTATGGCAGGATGGCCACCACATCAATCAGGTTCAGTGGCTTTCTGAGGAAAGTCAGCTTCCTGCGGTCCTGAATGAAGCGCAGGGAGAACTCCAGGGAGAACCAGGCCACACACACGGTCTCCACAATGAAGATGTTCGAGCACGTCTTGGAGCACTTACCCTGTGGAAGGAATAAAGAAATAAAAATCAGAATGTTATGCTAAAATCTTTAAAGGGAACCACTGTTGTTTAAAAACGTTTACTCAAACAAACAAGGCTGCAGCAAATGCTGCAACAAGTTTAAACACTTCTCTGCAAAGATAAGGAAAGAAAACACAATGATTAGGTTTTTCAAAATTACTTCTGGTAATGGGTTTTTTCACTATATTCATCTACTAAAACAGTCTTGAGAAACAAAAGGGGTGAATTAAAATGATAGCACTTGTTGCAGTAATGCATAGCCTATTGCCTGCCACCTTTCATGCCAGACTTTTAGGCTAAGATCATTTTATAGAGAGAAATGTTGAAGTTGTAGCTGTTTGGTCAAACCTTGAAAATGCACAATCTCACAGATTATTGTGAGCTCTCACACAATGCATCAGCGCTCAAAGTATTTGTAGCTACCTTATCAGAGTCAGAGAATCTTTATTATCATTTGCACCGCATGTGGTACATGTGATGAAACGAGATTATGTACACAGGGTCCCAGTTACATCCAACAACAAAATGTAAAAGAAAAACAGTAATCACATCTAGGATATAACTAAGAGAAACATCAACTAGAAATACACTAAGCACTAATGTAATAGAAAAACATCATTACAAACAGCAGCACGAACATGAGTCTGTATGAGCAGATGGTCACAAATGAACACAGCAACAAGAAAACACAGCAACAAGAAAACAGATCAGCATCAGCATGATGTGATATTTTGCAGTGATTATTCTTCTTATTTATTTATTCATGAGCAATGTTCCCTCTAATTTTTCATGTGTCTGGGCATACACACAATCTCTCTGAGCATACTGAGGACCACTATGAGCAACATCAAGAGTGCGCACTATGGCCACACACCTGTTATAGATCTGGAATCGTAGAAAGTTACATGGCTTATTAAAATAATCAGATTACAGCAGCAACTTCCTTGAGTTTGCTTTTAATATAAGTGATTTGCCCCACTTAAAATGAAAAAAAAACAAAACAAAAAAACATTGCGGTTCATGAGATGCATAGTATGTTATAGGATACAGGACGGGTATGATAAAAGAAGAAACTTAAGTTTAAAAACACTTTAATAAAAATGAAATTGGTTGCAATAACTTCACATAAAAAGTTACCTTTGAGGCACACAGGCCCGTTACAGATGAGGCTTGAGACAATTACACAAAGCTTCACAAATTAAGTTGCACAAATCTTTTAGTTTTAATTAAAAATACTAAGCTAAAACCACTCACACTTTAAAAACAGTTATGGCTCCACTCAGCTATAGAAATGCAATTCAGAGAAGTATATAAAAAAAGGAAAACCCCGCAAAGACAAATCGTACACCAAACCAAACAAGTTATAGTCATACATAAGTCTTGGCATCCTCAGTACATTTCAGAAAAAGTTGTTGCAAGGCTTGCATTTGATATTTGAAAAACTAATTTCTAATCACTTTAATTTGATTTTTATTTTGACAGCCTCCCCATCACCCAGTCAGCTCTAGCACTCCACAATTAACTTACCAGCTCCATATCTCTATCAATGAGGACTGACCAGTTCCACCAACCTGGTGTCATTTCTTAGCTCACCACTCAGTCAATCTGAAAACATGAATATGGACATGAATGTGATAGTTTAATAAGTTTTTTTTTTTACAGTTCTACAGTTTATTAATGCTGATATATTCTTAGTAATAATTCTTATTTCTTGTTCTGTCTTGAAAGAGAGTCTCATCTGAACTTGACCCATGATTACCATACGCTAAACTAATCATATCAAAAAAGAATTAAATTAAAAGTCCTGCAGTAAATACCAATTTGTGTCACGGTATGGTGTGGGGTGAGGGATGAGCCTCATGGTGCAGACAGGTAGACTCTCAGAGGCACGAGTAAAATCAAAAACACTTTAATAAGATGAAAACAAACACTGACGTGGCAGTACAAAACAATACGGACGCTCTAACAGTGGCTGGAATACTAACACTAAACATGTAGACAAGATGTACTCACGAGACCAAGGAGCTGGGGTACGACACACCAGGGAACAGGGACAATGACCCGACAATGAGACACACATGAACGCTGACTAATATATACGTCTTAATTAACTATAAACACAAACACCTGAGACGCAGAGCTGACAGACACAGGATGTAAGGAGGGAGACAGACCAACAGAGGGAGCCATCCTTACAGTACCTCCCACTCCCTCAAAGATGCCCCCTGGCGTCCCCAAAGAACACCCCCCAAAAAACAGGGCGGGCGGAGGGAGGAACCGTAGGGACGGCGGGCACGAGAAAACACAAGGACAGGGGACAAAACACAAGGACAACAAACCAAAAACCGACAGGAACTGGGCCTGGGACAAATGCTAAACACAAAAGCTAAACCTAGAAAACTAACAAGCGCCCAAACATCGAGGCCAGGACGTCAACCTCGGGCAAGGACCCCTCAGGTGGGCGACCGGGAGACCGTCCATCGTGCAGGATCCTGTCTGGTGGACGACCGGGAGGCCACCCATCCTGCAGAGTCACATCAGGTGGGCGACCCAGAGGCCGTCCATCGAGCAGGGTCACATCAGGCGGGCGAGCGGTCAGGCGGGCGGTAGGAAGGCCGTTCACCACCAGGAGCTTCCATTGGAGACGAGGCCTTAGGACAGTTGAAGACGAGGGTGGCACCCTCCAGGGCCCACCCAGAACAGGAAGCAAGGGAGGCGCCCTCCAGGGCCCTCCCAGAACAGGAACTATGCCGGCAGGGGCACAAACTTCTTCGGCGGGACCATCTCCGTCGGCAGGGCCACGTTCAACAGGAGCCCCATCATGTGGCGCAACGGCGCTAAGCGATGAGACGTCGTCATCTTCATGCAGCAGGACGTCTACTTCTTCGAGCGGCAGGACGTCTACTTCGAGTGGCAGGACGTCTACTTCTTCGAGCGGCAGGACGTCTACTTCTTCGGGTGGTAGGACAACGTCCTCTGGAGTCGGATCAAGGAGAGACAGGTCAGACAAGAACAGATCAGACGGGAGGCCTGGGTACCATCCATCAAGCTGGGGCTGGTCAGGCAGGCGGTTGAGAGGTCATCCATCAGGCCCTTCAGACGGAAACAAGACAAGAACGAGATTTTCAGGTAGGTCGGTGTCCTCTGGAGCTGGAGGCAGGGCAGCGCCCTCTGGCTACGAGACCTCTGGACAGCAGAAGATGTGGGTGGAACTCTCCAGGGCCCACCCAGAACAGGTAATGTGAGGGGCTCCCTCCTGAGACCCCTCTGGACAGGAAACGTGAGTCGTGCAGACCTCAAACGTTATGAGAAGACCCTCCATCGACGTGGAGGCGTCAGCGGTGAGGGGACCCTCCATCGACGTGGAGGCGTCAGTGGTGAGGGGACCCTCTATCGACGTCGAGGCGCCAGTGGTGAGTGGACCCTCTGTAGGTGGTGCTGGAGACGTAGCGTCCTCTGTGGACGATGCGGAAGCAGGATCCCTTGTAGGCGACGTGGACGTAACGCCATCTGTAGGTGGTGCTGAAGACACAGTGTTCTCTGTGGACGCTGGTGGTGCAGCACCCTCTGGTGCCACAGGTAGGACAGTACCCTCTGGTGCCACAGGTAGGACAGCACCCTCTGGTGCCACAGGCAGAACCTTCTGTGAATGCTGGAGATACCTCTGCACGCTCCATAGCAGTCTTGGGAACAGCGCCCTCCATCAGAGCTTTAGCCTCATCCTGCAATGTTTTAGCCAAAGTCAAAATCTGGATGAGACCTGAGTCAAGTACAGAACTAGGACTGTTAATAATAATGTCTTCAATAATGGAGTACGACTTATATTTATAATGAAGGTCCGGGTTGTTGACAGCAGCATAAAACAGTCTTTTTATCTGCTGTAGAATGTGAGTGGCCTCAGATCTCTGTCCCATAGCGACCCCTGTGGTTGAGGTGGGATCTGTCCACCCTTCAGCAACGCAAGAGCTTGAACACTCTTATGTGTGTCCTGCAGGCTCATCCTACGTGAGTCCTGCAGGTGTAGCGACCCCTGTGGTCGATGTGTGATCAAGCAGCTCCTCCCTTTGTGAAGGAGTCTTGTGAGGACACTTCCTCCCGGCTGTGTGATGTGCAGGAGCCTCTGTGTCTCCTGCAGACGTGTTATGGGGATCTCATACCCCCACTTCAAAGCACATCTCCCCTGAGACGTCAGAGAGCATGGGTGCGAGTACCCCTCCCTCTTCGAAATCCTCCCAGGCTTTTCAGACAGCGTAGGAGAAACAGAGGGGGGAACGGGCTGAACCCCGGAAATGTGTGCCTTCGCCATTGCCGCCCTCTCCGGCGGCGCCGTGTTTCTGGAGTTGGAACGGGCAAGAGTTCTTCCGGGTCCGAATCGTCTTTGGACACACACCACAGCAATATGGCTCGTGCAGGAGTGAAGGAAGTAAACTGGTCAGAGCGGTTGTCTCCACGCTTCCTCCTCGCTCGCTCCACGACCAGCAGTGGAGACGGAAACTGTTCCAGCTTGGGTCTATGGCCATTCCAAGCGGGTTCGGTTTGGAACCCGCCAACTCGGATGACTGCAGCTTCCCTCTGAGCTGATGCAGACATCTTCTGCCTCTGAGTAAGTCCGAATTACCTGTCCGCGGGACTCAGAATGGTCGGGTCATTTCTGTCACGGTATGGTGAGGGATGAACCCCGTGGTACAGACAGGCAGACTCTCAGAGGCACGAGTAAAATCAAAAACACTTTAATAAGATGAAAACAAACACTGACGTGGTAGTACAAAACAATACGGACGCTCTAACAGTGGCTGGAATACTAACACTAAACATGTAGACGAGATGTACTCACGAGACCAAGGAGCTGGGGTACGACACACCAGGGAACAGGGACAATGACCCGACAATGAGACACACATGAATGCTGACTTATAAATACGTCTTAATTAACTATAAACACAAACACCTGAGACGCAGGGCTGACAGACATATGATGTAAGGAGGGAGACAGACCAACAGAGGTAAACATCTTGATTCAATAATTATTGTTTGGGGGAGACAGAAAATGAGATCTTGTACCTTTGTGATACTTTGTTTGAATGTAGTTCACTGAAGTCATTCTCCTGTGATTTAATTGGAAAACATAAAACAATTTACTCATCTACACAATCACGTTTTTCTTTTAAGATAATGTCACAATTTATGCTGCAGTCTTTGACAAAGGATCTATAATTTGAACTAAATTAAACTACATCAATCTCTCAGAAAAAAAAGGCGAAGTATTTTCTATTAGTTCAGTGACTGGAATTACCATAAAAATACTGTATATATATAAACTTTGAAAATTCGAGCTGTAATGGATATTTTAAAATGTTGAATTAGACAGAAATAGACCCGTTTAAACCTGTCATGATGGCAGAGCTGCAGTTAAAATACAACTAGCAAGTTAGTTAACATGTTTAATTAACTAAAACTGGCGACATGAAGTATTAATGTTGATAAACTGTGGTCAGAACAGTCAGCTAACGCTTCACAATGGCAAAAAAATGCTGTATTTTTATCAACTTACCGGAGAAAACACGGAGAATATGGCTCTGTTTGAAACTAGTAGCTGCTCCATGACCTACGTGACTTCCGTATTCCATTCTTTCAATGGGAGTTGAGTGTTGCGGTCGCAACTTTCTCTACACCCAATCAGATCCCGGTACTTGTGTGGTGCGTTCAAAGGCTACAGGACATATGTATTACCACATTCAGTTTACGTGTACTTTGGATTTTATTTTATGCACTGCAAATATTTTATTGTGCGCTGAGAATGTGCGAGCAATGCGCGATTGCGCATGCACACAGCTTAGAGGGAACATTGTTCATGAGTCTAACAGCCTCAGGGTAGAAGCTGTTCCTCAGTCTCGTGGGTCTACATTTGATGCTCCTCAACCTCCATCCTGAGGGATTATCAAACTTTACCTAAGTTTTTATACATTTGCATAAGTAAAAGTCATTCTTGCATTTGCTAAATTCAATTACAGCAGTGATGAACCATGGCAATCTTTGTCGCTGGGAAAGAGGATCCTTTCCATCCACCCAAAGACATCAAGATAAGGAACACAGGAACTGTCTTTTGTTGAACAGTTGTCGCCATGTTCTTCAGGCTCATATACAGCAGACCCCCTACTTACGTCCGAGTTAGGGATATAAGAACTGTTCGCAGCTCGATTCTGTCGTAGCTAGGGGGTGAAATTAGCGTCCCGTTTGTAGGTCCTTATTCCGTTCGTAGGACGCGGAAATACCGCTAACGAGCGCTGCGCACACATTTAAGCATGTACAGTAGTGTACTGTAATGTTAAACATTGCTATTCACATTTACAGAATAAATAAAAATATAATTTCTTACTTTGAGATGGTCAAAGCCGACATCTTAGGTTGCCATGCGTTGATTGTTGTCGGGCCGAGCAGCGCCGCGGCCGGCGAGCGACCCACGGCAGCTGCTCGAGGCCTGTTAGCTTCTGCTAGCCAGGCCATGAGCTGGTGTTGGAGCGGCGGTGCGGCGATCGGCGATCAATCTGCAGCTGCTGCTCCAGCCTGAGACGTCCACAGAGCTCACAGAGACGTTTCCAGCTCGTAATTAATCCATATGAAGCCATCCTGGTCACCAGTCTTCAAAGGCCGGCTCCCTGTGTAGCCGAAACTGACCTAAGATGGCGTCCGGTGTTCTGCTGTAACTAGTGACCCTGTAAACTGGAGACTTTCAAAGCAGCCGTGACTGACCTAATGGCCTCCGGTGTTCTGCCTTAACTTGTGACCGTGAAAACTGGAGACCTTCTTCCTGTTATGACCGGAAGTTGCACATTTATTGCGCAATCATGACAAAAATGATCAGAAATGATCATTTTTATCATAATTATTATTTATAAAGCCTTTAAAACAACCACAGCTGCAACAAAGTGATGTACACATGAAATTAAGAACATTTAAACACAAAAAAAATATATATATATATATATATTTTTTTTTATACAGTAATGTCATATTTTTATTAAATATGATACGTTCGTAGGTCCCGTTGTTCGTAGGTCGATGGAGTCGTAGGTAGGGGGTCACCTGTACTCAACCTAAAATATCCAAAAATCTACAGTACACTCTTGGTGTATGACACACTTGAAAAGCACAAAGTGTTTTCAAGCCAAGGGTTGGACATTCTCCACCCATTTGTTCGAAAGTTGCTGATGCTAATTCCTATAGAAATAGTGACAATACCGCTAACTGTATTATTTAGTAACATATTTTCCCTTGACCATTCTGAAAAGGGGCATTAGCTGATTTTGTTTGAGGAAGAATATTATGTGAATACGGCCACATTATCTACCCCGCAAGTTCACAGACATTCATTACCGTTGTTTATATTTGTCCTGATGCGAATGCTAATGAAGCCCTGCAAGAATTGCATGATCTCCTCAGGTAGCTTCAGATCGAACACCCTTAGGCTCTTTACATTGTGGCTGGAGACATTAATCACGTGAATCTAAGGGACTGCCTCCCAACATTTTACCAGCATGTGGGCATACCAACACGTGGAAACAACACACTGGACCGTGTTTACATGAACATAAAATATAATAATAATAATAATAATAATAATAATAATAATGTCTATTCCTGTCATCTGCATATGTTCCCATACACAGACGAAATTCGTCTCTGCATTTAACCCAACCACCTACCAGGTGGTGCAGTGAGCAGCCCGAAAGCGCCCGGGGAGCTGGAGAAATAGGTGTGCACTCATAGACACCCCAAGCTGGGTAGTGGCCGGGGCGCGAACCCGCGACCTTCGGATCCGTAGTCAAAAGCCCTGCCACTAGACCATCTTAGCTCCTATGCATACAAAGCTGAACCCCACCCCACGTAGGTCTGTCAGACAGCATCTGAATTTTAATGGCCCATGCTTATCTGCCTCCAATAAGATGCTCCAAACGACGGTGCAAAAGAAAGTTAAATGTTGGATCTAGTACAGTGGCGCCATACTGAGAGATTGTTTTGAACGAACAGACTAGGAGGTCTTCAGAGAAGCTGCTGAAAAAGGAGGATTGCTTGAGCCGGACCAATAATACGCATCCTCAGTTCTGCATTAGCACATGTACTGACACCATTTCTACCATAAGATACATTAAAATTTACCCGAACAGAAAACCTTGGCTGAATGCAGAGGTTTACACCCTGCTGGCAGCCAGGAACACTGCCTTCAGGTCTGGATATTCAGAGGAGCTGAGAAAGACAAGGAAAGAGCTGGTTGCTGGTATTAAGAGGGCCAAGGCCACATATGCACAGAGGATTGAGAGTCAATTCACCTCACATGACCCACGAAGCATGTGGAAGTGCATTAAATGCATAACAAATTATAAAGGCAGGAGTGAACAATGCCCCACAGAGCCATATCCGCCTGATGCCCTCAGCAAGTTATATGCACACTTTGAAGACCCAAACAGACCACCAGCACCAGACTCACCTCACCACCAGATGAAGAGCATCTCAGCATGACCTCAGCAGAAGTAAGGAATACTTTCAGGAGGTTCAACCCTCACAAAGCAACCAGCCCAGACAACATACCCGAGAAAGTGTTGAAATAATGTGCCGATCAGCTCTGCGAGGTGCTGGCCACCATCTTTATCACCCACTTACTCTGGAGACAGTTCCCATCTGCCTGAAGACCGCCACCATCATCCCAGTCCCAAAAAGCTCTACAGTGACTGTTCTGAATGACTATCGGCCGGTGGCCCTCACCCCAATAGTCACTAAATGCTTTGAAAAACTGGTCATGACCCACATCAATATAACCATCAACATCAACGAGGACCCTCCCCAGTATGCATACCATGAGAACCAATCAACAGAGGATGCCATCTCCTCTGTGGTCTACACTGCGCTCAACCACCTGGAGCATAAAGACTCTTACGGCTGTATGCTCTTTGTGGACTTCACATCTGCCTTCAACATCATGATCCCCAAAACCCTGATGGACAAACTATTCACACTAGGACTAAGCCCCACCAATTGCAACTGGGTCCTAGACTTCTTAACGAAGAGACCACAGTCAGTGAGGATCCACAACCTCCTCCTCCACCATAACCCTCAGAACTGGCTCTCCTCAAGGATGTGTGTTGAGCCCTCTCCTGTTCACTCTGTTCACATATGATTGTGCAGCCACCCATCCAGGCTGTCATATTGTAAAGTTTGCAGATGATACAGCTGTGGTGGGATGCATTACAAACAATGATGAGTCCAGCTACAGGCAGGAGGTGGAACACCTGGAGAGCTGGTGCAAAGAGAATAACCTTCACATCAATGTGAAGAAGACAAAGGAGATGATTGTGGACTTCAGATGTAACAAAACACCTACCCGGCCCCCACCCTGAACATAGGAGGATCTGCAGTGGAAGTGATCTATAGCTACATTGGGGCACACCTGACTGACAACCTCAGCTAGGGCAACAACACCACCAGCCTGATCAAGAAAGCTTATCAGAGACTCTTCTTCCTCAGGTGGCTGAGACGAGCTGGTCTGGGAAGCTCAGTTCTCACCTATTTCTACAGGTGTGCAGTGGAGATCATCCTGTGCTCCAGTATCAATGTGGAGCATTCCTGTTGATGAGACAGTAAAGGTGGTAAGAGTAAGAGTATTTTTTATTGACATTGCACAAGTTTGCACCAGTACAGCGTGAACATGTACGCACAGTCATCCTGAGGAGGGACTACGTGTGTGAAGCTGCTGCCATCCGGACACCTATGAAACATCAAAAGATATATCACATTTTGCCTTTCGGCGCGGCCTCTCTCATCCGTATCGGGATGAAGGTTACAGGTGTGAAAAAGGAAAGAAAGGAAGGTCACAATAGGATAATCATTGGTATTCAAAAAATAATCTATCACATTTTGTCTTAGGACATTCTATGATAAAGTCAAAAAACTCTACCAGCACAAGCACAAGATAAGACAAATCACATGTTGCATTTTGGTGGCATAGCAGGGAGATAAGTCTGTGGGCAAACGTCAGAAAGAGCGCAGTTCTGCATATGGGTTCAGCCGCTCGTCTGGATGCACACAGAGAGCTCTCGGGGGAGGGTGGGGGGACAGTTCTTCCAACAGCTCCAGACTCCAGGAGAGATTTGCAGTCAGCCTTGTAGCCTTGTTCAAGGTTGCTTGGGGTGTCCCAATTCGATTAGTTGATTTATTTATTTTTCAGGGCAGGCTACAGTGTACTCTGACTGTAGCCTTGAGTCCAGGTGCCGTCTGAGTCCAATTTCATCCGAATTATGTGAGCTTTCATTCGACCCGAGCTTACAGGTCTCCCTCACCCCCCTGGTGTAGCCTTGCTCGGCTGTAAACGAGTCCCAAAACGCACCGCAGGACTGCGGTCGTCCACGGCAGTTCCCATCGTGCGATTCAGCTCGAACAACAGCTGGTTCATTGAGGTCACAGCTCAGATCAAAGAGTCGTTCTGAGCAGGAAATTTTGCCAGCGCGTTGATCGCCGCGGAAGTCTTCCTTAGTTTCCAGTAGCAGAATCCCCCGCATAAGCCAAAGAGCCGCGCACCTGCTACCATAAATCCAATTATCCACAGATCTTCCACGTCCTTGACTGCAAGAACGGTCAGACACATCATCTTCCACTCGCCCCAAGAATCCATGATGTAACCAGCCGCATGCGTGTCGAGGGGGCACGCCGGTTCTCCTGGTCCGGAGCGCTTCGTGGAAAAAAATTTATCGATAGAGGAGACAGCCCATGCAATTAAATCCATGTTCCAAATTGCTTCGAGTGAGCACTGAAGAGTTGTAGACGAGACAAAAGTGCAAAAACAGGGAGGAGGAGGTGGTCTGTTTAAGTTAAAATCAGACAACACTCTGAACAGCAGGACCACGCTTTCCACAGAGCAACTGTGTCAACTCTTGAAACTGTGCCTGCAGTCAACCTACTTCACATATGGGGAGCAATATTATAGGCAGAAACATGGGTGTGCTATGGGGTCTCCAGTTTCTCCTATTGTTGCCAACCTGTACATGGAGGAGGTAGAAAAGAGAGCCTTGACATCCTTTTCAGGGAGACCACCAAGTCATTGGTTCAGGTATGTTGATGACACCTGGGTTAAAATTAAATCTCAGGAAGTCCAACATTTCACTGATCACATCAACTCTGTGGATAAATATATCAAGTTCACACGAGAAGATGTAAAAAATGGCAGGTTGGCTTTCTTGGACTGTGAGGTCTCAGTTTCTGATAGAGGAAATTTGCAAACTGAGGTGTACCGCAAACCCACCCACACAGACCAGTATTTACAGTTTGACTCCCATCACCCTCTGGAGCACAAGTTAGGAGTCATCAGGACTCTGTACCACAGAGCAGACAGCGTCCCCACTAACTCAGGAGCCAGACAGAAGGAGAAATCACACACAAAACAGGCTCTAGAGAAATGTGGATATCCTAACTGGGCCTTCCTGAAAGCAGAGAAGAAACCCAAACAGGACTCCAGCCAGCCATCAGGTGAAAAGAAGGAACCCAGACCCAGACCAGTGGTCATTCCGTATGTTGCGGGAGTTTCAGAGACATTGAGACGTTTATTTTCTAAACACAACGTCCCAGTGGCTTTTAAACCCCAAAATACATTACGACAAAGACTGGTTCATCCCAAAGATCCAGTCCCCCGGCACAAACAGAGTAATATTGTGTATGCTGTTCAGTGTCAGGAGGGCTGTGATCAGTCTTACATCGGGGAAACTAAACAGCCACTGGCCAAAAGGATGGCCCAGCACAGAAGATCAACATCATCAGGTCAGGACTCTGCGGTCTACACTCATCTCCAGGCCAGCGGTCACTCTTTCAGGGATGAAGATGTTCACATCCTTGATAGAGAGGAACGATGGTTTGAGAGAGGAGTAAAGGAGGCCATCTTTGTGAAAAGAAACCGTCCATCATTAAACAGAGGTGGAGGCCTCCGGGTTCAACTGTCCCCCTCTTACAATGCTGTTATTGCTAGTATCACTCAGCCCTCTGTGAATAGCAAACAACCATCAGGGTGCTAACGATCCATCGTTAGGCTGATGGTCCTCCTTGATCATGTGAGCAGCTGGTTTCGGCTGTCATCAGCCAACTGGTTGATCCACTGTGAGAGGGTGCTATTTATAAGACTGAGCTGAATACAGCATCTCAGACTGAGGAAGTCTTTCGGACAAAAGACGAAACGTTTCTACAATTTTTTTGCTTTGTTTTGTTTTGTTTTTTAAATGTCCAGAGGACCAGACTTAGCTTTTTTAGATTTTTCTACCTGGATTATTGAGCATGCATCAGGGTACATGGACAGGTGCACCAGAACGCCTGTGGGCATGAATGCCTTTGGACTAGAACATCTGTGGTCCAGAACACCTGTTGACCAGAACACCTGTTGACTAGAATACCTCTAGACAGGTGGACCAGAACACTTGTGGACCAGAACACCTTTGGACAGGCAGACCAGAACATCTGTGGACCAGAACACCTGTGAACCAGAACACCTATGGACCAGAACACCTGTGGACCAGAACACCTGTGGTCCAGAACACCTGTGGACAGGTGGACCAGAAGACCTGTGGACCACAAAAACTGTAGACAGGTGGACCAGAACACTTGTGGACCAGACCACTTGTGGACAGGAGGACCATAACAACTGTGGACAGGGAGACCTGAACACCTGTTGACCAGAACCCCTGTGGACCAGAACACCTGTGGACCAGAACAACTGTGGACCAGAACAACTGTGGACCAGAACACCTGTGGACAAGTGGACAAGAACACGTGTGATCGAGAACACCTGTGGACAGGAGGACCATAACAACTGTGGACCATAACAACTGTGGACCAGAACACTTGTGAACAGGTGGGCCAGAACACATGTGGACAGGTGGATCAGAACACATGTGGACCGGTGGATCAGAACACATGTGGATATGCATGCCTGCGTACCACAACACATGTGGACCAGAACACCCATGGACCAGAACACCTGTGGACAGATGGACCAGAACACCCATGGACCAGAACACTCGTGGACCAGAACACCCGTGGACCAGAACACCCGTGGACCAGAACACCCGTGGACCAGAACACCCGTGGACCAGAACACCCGTGGACCAGAACACCCGTGGACCAGAACACCCGTGGACCAGAACACCCGTGGACCAGAACACCCGTGGACCAGAACACCCGTGGACCAGAACACCTGTGGACCAGAACACCTGTGGACCAGAACACCTGTGGACCAGAACACCTGTGGACCAGAACACCTGTGGACCAGAACACCTGTGGACCAGAACACCTGTGGATCAGAACACCTGTGGACAGGTGCAGAAGTCTCAGAGTTACAGAAATGTCTGGATTGTCTCAAAATGTTGTGCAACAAAATATTGTGTTTAAAGCGTATCTTTCACTTTAAACACATGTAGTTGCCTTTTCAACCTAACATGTCTAAAACTCCAATTTTCATCAAAAATACGTTTCATATCTCAAAATAAAATGTGCTACTACTACCTTTTTTTGTCTTCCCTTGCTACTCTGTCTAAAAATAGCACCCTCAGCGGCAAACCGGAAGTGACATCACAGGAGGGGAAAGGTCGTGCTTTAGCTAAGAAAGATATGGCGTCGCACCAGGAGGAGGCGACAGATCCTGAATATGAGATTGGATACAGGAGGATCAATACTGTAGGTCCACAGCCTTATAGTTTTGAGCCAGCAGCTAGAAGTGAAAACAGAAGTAACAGAGCTAATCTAAATGGTGAAAGAAGAGCTATTGAAATGTGGGAACATGAAAATGGTCACAGACTTGGAAATGCTAACTGGTAAGAATTTTTTTTTAATGTGAAGTTGTTTTGACAAAAATATGTCATCTCTATTACATCAAATATCTAGCCAAATAACTTCTAGATATATACTACCTAAAGCTAAAAATGGTTTATATTTATATATAGCCTAAATATACAGATACAGCATTAATTACACCACTGATGGATTTAACTACATTAGCCTAATGTTTAGCTCCCTAAACATTTTTTTCTGATCCAATTTGGGACTTTTGCAATTTATGAACATTGCAAATCCCATGTCTAATATTATTGCTGCATTTAAATACAAATAAACCTAATTTTATTTAAATGTGTGTAAAAAATCTCTCAAGATCACACCATAATTTTCATTACTTTTTCTCCTCATTATGTAATGCATACTCAGGTGTCAGTGTGGACACTGTGTACCAATGGACCAAGTCATCCAAAGTGTGTGCTGTCAGGAACTGGAACCTTTCAAGCAGCTCTTGCTCAGTCTGAATCCCCCAGCACCTCACATCCTCTGTGTCACTGGCCATCCTGGATTTGCGGGCTGCTGTTTGAACCCCTATGTACTAAGGCTGGCCTATCACACATTTAGAGAGCAGCATGGGCCAATACGTCTGCAGTTAAATGAGTAAGAACATATATTTTCTACAATATCATAATTATAGACTTTTGTTTCAAGGCATCACATATAAATAAAGAACACGTTGAGTAGGACAAATTGTTTACTGCACAAAATTACAGTTATCAGAACGTTCCTTAGTAACTAAAATAAATAGCCCTTTATAGCCTAAATAGCCCTGCTTTAGCTAAGAAAGATATGGCGTCGCACCAGGAGGAGGCGACAGATCCTGAATATGAGATTGCACACAGGATCAATACTGAGGGTCCACAGCCTTATAGTTTTGAGTAAAAGCATACAGGGTTCTCATATCTGGGCATGTATTCAAGGTAAATGTTATTTAGCTCTTCTTTAGTTGTTATAAATATACTTCTCATTAGATTAGCTCTGTTACTTCTGTTTTCACTTCTAGCTGCTGGCTCAAAACTATAAGGCTGTGGACAAAAGTTTTAGACAAAATCTAAAAAATTAAAGGGACATTGTTGACAATGTTATTATTTTTTATATTGCAGACAATTTCGTTATATTGCCTATCGGCAGATGGTTCGTTGGAGCCATGGCATCCTTGGGCGCCACATACGCAAGCCTCTGCCGTCTTGTGTGGTGAACACCATCAGAGCAGCCTTCCCAGATG